>BQNB010035262.1:21295-50991 GCA_026074375.1 Tanacetum coccineum | reverse complement strand
TTTAGGAACCCCAATGGAGGTAGAACCTTTGGACGAAACACAACTAGAGGATTTAGGCTTGAATACTTGTAATCATGACATTCCTCTTAGTTTCAGGGAAGTTCCTAGTTTTGATGAACCGGAGCCTCAACCACAACCCTTACCTAATTGTCCATCCTTAGACGTAAGTCGAGGAAACAAAAGAGGCCCCGAACCACCCATCAAACCACATAGTCCGGATAGTTTTAAGATGAAGGTAGTAGACAAACCAACCATTAATACACCACCTTCACCTCACGTGGCATCTTTCCACCCTAAGGATATGTGTTGCTATTATCGCCCGTGCATTGATGATCCTAAGAAACATTATGGATTTAAACCAGGTTTATTGGGACAAAGTGGATCCCTAGGTGTTGATTTTTCAAATATGGAGATGATAGAAAATGATTTAGAATTAGAATCTAAGAAAGTTTCTTTTCTAGGAAGAAGACTTAATTCACCCGTTAGGCCAAAAGAAGTACAGAAGGTTAGGATTAAAGAGACACACCATTTGGAGCATATAATTCAACAACCAATTTTCCAATATTTGACTCCTTCTCACAACAATGGTGTGTACCGTTATTATCACCCGCACTTGAACTCAAGTGTAGGGGAACCCTCTCTTTTATCTGTTAAATAAGTGTAGAGTCAGGCTCGTGACTCGAACAAAAACAAGCACTTTTTGGAAGGCAACCTAATATTTAATTTTCTCGCATATTAGAAATGTCTTGTGTTTTAATTCTTTTCATTTATTCTTTTATGTTTGAATTCATCATTTATGTAATCATGCTTTGCTTTGTCTTTAACCTCGTCTTAATTGCAATCAAAGGTATTTTGCAACAAAATAAGTGTAGAGGATATATCCGGTTTATAAGAACCAGATTCAAACATTAAAAATAAATTGTTTAGATTAATTCGCGTTAGTTTTGAGTCATATGATTGTAATGATTATTCCCATGTTTTTATGCAGTGTTTTCTATAGATATAACTAATAAAATCGCGTGTAGAAAATTTCTCATTAAAAACGAAGAGGAAATATTCACAGTGCGTAGAGACAGCATTAGGATTAAACCCGACGTCGTCGCGTCTCCAGCAATGTGAAGATTCGAAAATTTTCAAGTATTTTTGAAAAATAAAATGTGCAATATTTAAAATTTGTAATTTTGTTGTAAACCTGCAGAAACCTATGATTGTATCATCGCTTTCATCCTATCTTTACTGTTTTCATAGAGTCAAACCATAAACTATCGTTGTATATATCATATCCCGTTGATTTTACGCTTGGTGTAGTTGTCTTTGTCTTTGATTTACAAGTTATATTTGACGAGAATAAGCTTGGAAGTTCTTAGGAAGTTTCATTGGACGACTCTTGGAGGACGATCTAATCAGTTATCGCATGTTTCTTCTTCATTATTGAGCAAACCAGGGGAGTACTAGTTTCTTTTACTTGTTTTCTTTTCCTTTTATTAGTTTTTACGAGTAATTTTAAGAACATGGACAATGTTCAACTTAAGTGTAAGGGGAAATAAGCCTTAGAAACTATTCCTTTATTTGTCATTTGCTTGTTCCTTAAAATGATGGGTAACATATCGAAACATAGCATAAAAAGGTAATTTTGACCTAAATTTAAAAAAATTTATGACACATACCGACGAAAACCGAGTATTAATGGCGTCTCATGGATAAGAATATGTATGACTAGCATAAAAACCCTCAAAATTCCACCCCAAAAATGTAAGGTTCGCCTTTAGATCTATAGGAATTCGGGTATCCATTTTTGATACCCAAGATAATTATGTTTTATGGTCATTGTACGTCGTCAATAAATTCACTATTTATTTTTAGTATTGTACGCGTTTGCTTTTAATTGAAATCGTTAAGTTAAATCGCGTAAGCTAAACATTATCGTTCAATGTAAACGGCCATCAAACAATTAAATGTTTACATCAAGCAAGTGTTAAGAAATTATTTGGAGGATAATTATTAACTTTGTACATTTTATTTTTATTAGTTACGTAAAGTGTTTACGTTTCGCGATAAAATACATTTAGACATACCCGAAAGCACCAATACCCATCTAGACTCAACCAAATACCCACAATTATACCCAATACTCAAAAATTAAACAATTTCTGCATATGTGGCCGGATACAAGAAAGAAAAACCAGAGATATTTTGAGCTCATCAACTTTCCTTGAATTTATGGGATGATTTCTATCTTAGGGAACCAAAGACTTACATCTTACTAGCCCTAATAGAGAAATGGACCAACTATCCCTTAAAATCCTCATATTGTCCTAAGACTTTTTATATGCATTATTGTCTAAGTCCTAGTGTTATATAATGCAAGTAACTAGTAAGAAAAACATACACAACACATTCCTTAAGTGAAAACAAACACAATCTCTCTTGTTCTCTCATCCAAACCCACGGCTAACCCCAAACCACCATAAATAATTCACACAAGTTTATTTACAACACATACAAGTATTCCTACAACATATCTAAGATATATCAAGAAGGTTTGAAGGTTTAGTTAGGCATTTAAGTGGGTTAAGCAAGCAAGGATCAAGATTAGGATTTCTTTAGATTTAGGGTTTTCTAAGACTTGAAAGCTAGGGTTTATTTGCTAAACAAGAGTTTAGACATTGTTTTTCATCATCCTACATCATATTAAGGTTACCTAAAAACCTTAATCTCTTTACTTTCATGATGTTATGCATATATAATGTTTGTATAGTTAATCACCATCAAAGAAACTTATTTACTTGTAAAATGGATTTTTACACTTGTTTATGATTTGGTATACTTTTACATATGTTATATGGATGTTAATATCATGTTATAATGGAAGTATAAGTATTGTACAAGTGTGGTTTATGTATATAAATTGTATATGAACAAGTTACCTAAAAAGTGTATTTATAAAAGTTCATGAACAAATAGGTGTGTAGACTTATGGATCTTGTGATTCTTGAACAATATTTAGACAAATTATGGACTAAGGACCCTAAGTATGTAAGACATGTGATATTAAGTATTGTAATGGACTTGTAACAAAGTGGCTAAACTAGTATAAAATCAAGTTTTAAATATATTTTTAAAAAATGACCAAAACCTACTGAATAAATTCGAAATATAAAGTATTTGTTTTATATTTTTATAAAATACTACATCTCATGAGGATTACAAAAAGGTAAGAAACTCAAAAAACTGAGCTATAACGAAGGAGATACGTAATTTACAAGATTTAGTTATAAAAAGTGTTTTATAAAAGAAATTTTATAAAAACCATTTACTTTTAACTTCTGATATATACAAATAGATATTTTTCCCAGATTGTACATATTTTTAAAATTCCAAAACATTAAGAATCATAATTCTTCGATCAATAACGAAGGAGTTATGAATTTTTTTGTATTTACAATAATTAAAGTTTATAAAAATAATTTTATAGACTATCAACAGTAAAAATCATTATTCATATCAGATACATTATGAAAAATACATTAATTAGATAAAACTTTTAATTACGAAGACGTGCTCAAAATAATCACTAAAATCGGAGTTAAAACGAATGAGATACGACATTTACGAGTTTACGACGATAAATTTTATAAAAGTATATGAACAATAAAAAGTATTGTTCACCAGAGGACTTAAAATATGAAAATGTAATATTTTGATAACTCGTCTTAATACGAAAGCATGGACATAAGAAACAGACTTAAAATGATAAAATTACGCCATTTTTACTAAAGAGATATTTATAAACGTTTTTACTTTATAAATATGATTTCACAAATGCAATTAGATGGTGATGTAGCTATATAGAATTATATATGGTATTAGTTAATCAAAATGCTTAGTACTTATACAACCTATATTGGATTAGGTTGCATTCGGTCATTATCGTGACGCATTTTCTGTGATATATTTGTTATCATACACACAAGGTGAGTTCATAGCCCCATGTTTTACATTTACAATGATTTACAAGTTTTGGGGTGAGAAACATATGCATGTTTTACAACTGGACGTAAGTGGACATTTTACATTACGATTACGTGTTTGCCTAAGTAGCGATAACCCTCTGAGCCCATTATCATGAACTGTCAATTACTTGTTGTGAGCGCGAATGTTATAAATAGATCTATTTAGAATTGACATCCCCGTTCGGGTGAGTCATGCTCACTGTGCCGGTATGCCGGACAACGAGCATATACCATGTCGGACATAGGATGTTGTGGGTTAGAACATCATCACGGGCAATGTTGGCAATTTATATTGCAATTCATACATGTCGAGCTTCAGTGTCATGAGCTTAGGGAAACGTAATTATATTTTATGATGTTTGCATCTGTTGCATTATCATAGGAAAATCTTGCGGTCCTACATTATACATTTTATAAACCTATGAATTTACTCAACAATATGTTGACGTTTTAAGCAATGTTTTTCAGGGGATCAATAAGGCACGATGTGCAAGGGATACATTAGTGGTTTTGATTTGGAGGTCATGCATTAAAGATTTTGTCGCATTACATTTTATATATCTGTTATGGGCTAGAAATCTTTGTATTTTGAACAAGTGAACAAGTGAAGCTTCGGGCTTTTGTAACAAACGATTTGTTAAATCCAATGTATCAGTTTTAAACGGCTTTTAATGGTCGTTCTTATATATATCTTGTGTTATTGATCTATGAAGTGACACCTCAACCCATATTCCGCTGCGACCTAATTTGGGGGTGTTATAAAGTGTGTGTGTGTGAAATTTGAATGTTATGGAGAAGAAGGTGAGTAGTAAATAAGTGGTGAAGAATGTTTTGAAAAGATGCGGAGGATATATTGTTTGGAATGTAGGGAACAAGAAGTAAAATAAGTATAAGGATAGTACATTGTGTAAGAGAATGTGAGTTGCATTTTGAAAATAAGGTTTGGATTTATTTGGTGAAGGTTTACGAAGATGAAGAAGATGAAGATGAGGATGAAATCAAAGGATTGATTTAGGTTAATAATTACATTGCCATTAAGAGAGAAAAGAGTGGGCAAATGTGATTATGGGATTGTTTAGGAACAAGATGTTTGGACTGTGTGAGGAAGAGATGAAATCACATGTTGGGTAAGAAGGGTAAACAAGTGATTAAGAGGAATGTGTTGAAGGATTGTGTAAAGGAAGTGTGGACTTGTACATGTGAGGAATAAATATGAGTTTGTAAAAACATTTATGGGTAAGGAAGTGAAAAAAGTCAAAGTATAATTAACTTTCAAATACCACAAACTCAATTAGTCATTTAGACTTTAATCCATGATAATCAATAATGAATTTGATCACTAATCGTCTTGATGCAAACAAGCTAAGTGCTTTGCATCTTAAGTAAAGCATATCCCATAACGGGAAAGGATGCGTTTACGCAAAGTGACCTTTGACTAGTTTGACCAATAAGAGAGTAAAACCCGTTACGTGATTAGGAACAACGTAAATCCGGATTAAGGTCAAATGAATACTTTTGCTTGTTGGTATGTTGAAAACATGATCATACTAGGTTTAGAAAGAAGTATCGGCCTTTGCTAGAGATGTTTGATAAAAGATTTGAGTTGGTGTTTTATAAAAAAACGGAAGGATTCGTTTTTGATCCTCTTTAAGTCTAAACCTCATTTCGAGTGTTCCTAAATGCTCAAATGTCATGTAAATACCTTTATTGAAGTTTACACATGTGTCCGGTAAGAGGAAAGCCGACATTGCAAAATCTATAAAAGCAGAGTTTGCGAGTGGCGCGCTGGCCACGCGCTAACTTGTGCCCAACACGTCAAATTCCCGAATCCGTTTTTCAAATTTTGGCTATCGTTTGTTATTTTATGTTTTGCGAATGTTTATTTGTTATCGTTAAAACATAAAGGAAATCCTAGTTAAAGTTGCACCAACAAATCCAAATAAATAAACAAAACAATTATGACACGTAAGATTTTTTTAACGCGCCGCGGGCCAAAGTGACAAAAAAATTTAAACAATATTTTCCTTTTTGTCTCTTTTGGTTTGAAGTTTGTCTAATAGTAACAAATATGAGTTTTCTAATTAAATTACTTAAACTTTAAATTAACAAAAAAAATTAACCTATATTACATTAGGCGTGCGGCTGACGTCGTTTGGCTATTTTTTTTAAATGGCAGAAGTTAATTATATAAATAAAAGGCTACTAGCAAGGCGCTAGAAGCCCAAAGAGTACACAAACAATACTAGAAATAAGCAAAAAACCTAGACTAACATCTTCCTAAGGCTTTAACTGCGAGAGCTACAAAAAGGATAAAAAAACTCTTGCCTATACAGGACAAGAGAAAAATCCCCGCTTACGGAGGCCGAGCCATATATTTGTTAATGATGGTCGTTTTGATTAATGTTGGTCATTTTAGTGTTTGTTGGACCATATATTTTGGATTGGGTAATCTTCCAATGGATCCCCCTAGATCGTTGCTCCCCCTTGTTTAAAGGCGGGGATCCATGGGTCAAAGCAACAATTTGGCGGATTGCTTGGCTTACAAAAGAACCACAAAACAACAACCAAACAAACAACGCAATCACATGCACAAGTCTAACATGGGTTAGTTTACTATTTGGAGATTTGAATACATAGGTTAGTCTAAGCATATCATCATATCATACATATCTAAATGTTGATAAAATCAATCAATTACATTCATAAGAAAATTTTATCAATCATACATTGATATATATCATACTCATTAAGAAAAATAAAATAATCCAATTAGAGCACATTGTTTCACATACAAATCACTTTAAGGGTGTAAAGAAAGGCCTAAGTGTTCAAGGAAAAAGTGATAGATATCTAATTACGTTTAAGTGTGTGCATGCCTAGTCTTAGTTTGTGACATCTACTTAAAATCCTAGTTGAATATGAATGCAACTTTGAGTGCATCATGTTTAGATGTTTTGTACAATATTTTCACCAACAATGTGAGTACAATTTTTGACTCATATATAATCCCAAGGTGAGAAGGCTTTTCAAAAATCTAGGTTGTAGATTCTTATTTTTAATGCAATCCTAATTACATCCAAAGATAGGTAGGCATATTACACATATATATATACGAATCAAGCACACTCAATATCTTAATTATGTCAATCATACAAAAACCTAAGCATAAGTTCTACTACTAATGGCAGTTAAGGGCATGAGGAGATCCCTAAGCGAGTAATTTACATCGTGTATTACTCCCCCTAGCTTAATACGACCTCTCAAAGTTCACACCTATATAATGTAAAGGTGACCTCAAAAATTACAACATATCTTTTATCTTAGGAAAAAAATTAATTTTATAAACAAATCCTTTTCATGTTTTTTCACAAGGTAACAATTCAAGAAGCGTAATTCAAGCATTAAGAGCTTAAAATTATCCAAATCAAGCACAATCTAAAATGCTTAGATTATTCTAAGTCTAGAAAAACATGAAAATGTGCACCATGCACATTTCCTTTAATGACCTTATTTTGAAAATCATTTTTCCTAACTTTTGAAGATGCATGTCCAACAAACGACCATAAGTAGGTAAGGTGTGAATTCAGATCTGCAATTAAGAAGAAGAAGAAAGGGGAAATTCAAGGGGAAAAAAAGAGGAAGGAAGACACCTAGCTTAAAATAAAGATAAAATGTAGAGTTGTGACTACACGATCTACAAACTTTAATTAACATGCAAACAATTAACTTGTTAGCTATAAGCATGAAATCAACTAGCATCATGGCAAGTATGAATGAAAGAAAATAATATCAAAACATATTTCTCATATCATCATTTAATCACTACGACAATTAAGCATATAATCACATGGCATCCATTAACTCTTAAGTACTTACAAATCTTGGCAACGCCTAGATTAACCTTGGTTACACGCTAGGGCTTGGCGTTGGTTGGGATTTTTGGCCCCGAAACATAATACAAGGTTAGATTAACCTCGAGCCCGTAATCCCGACCAGATTATTACATTGATTACAAAGTTACATAAAATTAAAGACCCATCATATTAACTATAATGACTTTTACTACTTTTGTTTGACGCAATATTTAGAGGCTAACAAAATCTCTGCCCGAAGTAAAATCATTGAGATTCTTCAAAGGTGAGACATTAATCTCATTGTCTTTAGCTCTTGAGTTTTGGGTCTTGGTCTTAAACTTTCTTGTAATGGCTTTATTCCTTCATGCATTGTGATCTTTGATCTTAAGCCTTTGTCATTGTCTTTTAGGTTTCTGAGACAGTGGGTTGCACCACCATTGTTTTATAAACCCTCCTAGAGCATAGTACCTAATTGTTTGTAGTGAAGTGTAGGCAAGACATCGGGGTTATTATCGTTCTTATGGGAATTGTTTGGGTAAATTGTCACTTACTTAGAGTCTTAAAGATTGAGGGAGAGATATTTTTGTCATTTTATATTTTTTTTTAGAAAGCAAGTAAAAAATCTCAGAATTTTGGAAGAGTGGGTAACTAAACTAGCTAACTCCTCCTATTTCTCTATTCAATTATGTTGAAAATAAATATGTGAAAACTCATTTAGGTTAAACAAACATTTTTACCTAATCATGCACTAACTCCCTAGTTGCATCTCTCTAATTCTATTGCACATACACCCTCAGATAGTGTAATTGAGTAATACTACCCCTAATTCTGCAGCGGGTTGGTCAAGTCCGCATACTAACGACAACCTAGTCAGGTGTTACATGTCCGACATGGTCCCTCCCAAAAATTAATCACACATAATAAATACTTAATTCGGAATCCACCCAAAGGTTATTTAGATATGAAGATCAATATCTAGTTTTTTAGAGCCTAACGTGCACACCATTAACAAGAAGCAATAAAATAGAGATAAAAAACTAGGTTTTGGGTAAAGGGTTACCCCGATAAAGTATATTAAAACCAAAAATGTTAAGTACAAATGGAATGTGGCTGAAGTACCGCATTAACCTCAAGCTAAATGCTTGATAAACACCTAAAACTAGTGCTTAAACATTCGCCAAATAACCACTTACAACTATATAACAACTTAATTGTAACTAGAACAAATGACTCAACTGAACAAGCTAACCAGTGACAGACATGAAAAATGAACTTCCACCTGTTTTTGTATTTGTAAATAAGTTTTCCGATTCATCATACACATTTTCGACATTTTCTTCTTCATCTTCTTCTTCATTATTCAGGACAGAATAAGAATTAGACGTTGTGATATCATCTTTCTTAGAAGAAGTACCAGCAGTCTTCAGCATAGATGACGAATTAGATGCATTACTTACATTCGTAGCTCTCTTCTTTGGTGCGCTTGTAGACACCTTTGGCTTATATCTAAGAGATTATTTAACCAAGGAACCATCAAACTGACCACCATTAGTTGACTTTGATTTACCTTTCCTCTTCTTTTTTTACCCACTGTTTGGAAACCATCATTAGTCTTCTCAACAGTAGGAGTAACAACATTAGAAGTAGTAACAATAGGAGGACTCACCACCTTTTTAGGGCAATGGTCATGAACATGATCAAATATCTTACATAAATCACATGATGAGCGCCTCCATTCATTCTCAACACGAATGGTATCTTTGGTGAAATCATCCCCGGTAAGTGAAGGAATGCCAATCATAACAACATCTATGAGATGAGTCTCTGAATTTACCTTAATTAAGCACCGAGCAAAGCTACTCCTACCCCACGAATCATTACACATGGAACTTGTGTATGAATCAAGCATAACAGGTTTGCCAATAAACATAGCAATTAAACTAATACCATCCTCTTTAAAAACTTGAAGAGGAACATCATACAATTTAACCTATATCAGAATACGAGTCAATCTTCTTTAAGCCTATCTTGTATCCATCGACCATTTCTTGAGAATGATCAGAGAATTACGAATCAACCAAGGACCACCCTCTAAAACAGCTTCTAAACTAGCCTGTGAATCAAATTTAAAGAAAAAGAAGCCTTGGTAATTCGACAGAATCCTTTCCATACCCATATTTCACGCCAGTTGTTTCTAACATATATTCAACAACCAAAAACTACCATTCTCTTTCCACAAATAAACCATATAAAGTTGTGGTTCATCAAATCGTGTACTCAACCATTTTGACAACTTTATTGGGAATAGAGAGAGTTAACAACTTCAAATACAGGATCAACACCAAAGGACGGAAGATAGATTAACTTTGGTTGGTCCTTAGCACTTGCAAGCAACCCGCAGCTCTAGCATAGATGTTGACTTGGTAATGATGTCCTCAAACTGAACAATAGGTCACAAGCAAAGCCTTACCAGACGACTATCATCAACACTTAGGGCACTCTTTTCCATATCAAAAGAGTAAACCCCACCTTATTCAAATAAAATCAATAATCCCACTAACATGCTTCCTTAGTTAGTTTTGGAAACCACAAAGCATTTTTTACCCACTTTAAGATCTTTAGTAAATTCATTAATTTCCTTGAGAGAATTGAGGGGCACATCAAATAAAGCAGCCACATCATCAATAGTGTATATTAGAATTTCATAATCATTAAATTCATAATCGTCTTACGCATAAGATGACGTATGTAAAGTAACCAGAACACTAGACGCGTTCCGCGTACCATCAGAATTAAAACCATCATTAGGCAGATTTGAAGCGCTTTGAGTCTCAATTAATTCATACATAGCACCTAAGGCATCTAATAAAATACTTACTGCTTATCATTAGTCATCCCAGATAAGAACTCCTTGTGTTTACCGGCATCAATATCCTTTACTAAGACCTCTAAGTCACCAATTGTTGTTAACAAAACTCCAAAAATAGCAGCAACATCAACATTAGACTGAATGTAAAGCAAAGGACGTTTTGGTGGGGAGACAAAGGGATTGAGTTTAGCCCCTTTATCATTAATAAATTATTATACAATACCCGAGTAACCATAGTCGCACTTTGACGTGGAGCATAAACCTCAGACATATGTGTTATAACACCAGTAGATACACTCGACACAAAAGGAGTTAGAGACCTTCATACCCAGCTACCATACTTGATTTAACATACCCATACGTATTTCATTGAGTCATTGAAAATGGATCTGTAAATCCTCACCATTAGCATTCCCAGTTAACCCCTCTCTCACATTCAAATTGACAAACCCTTCCATAAACCCTAATCGAATCAAAACAAGCAAAAAACAAAATGACAGAAAGTAACAAGAATTCTATGCCTAATTCAATCGATAAATAACCCTAGCATAACGTTAGAGCATGAATTAAATACCCCTAATACTAACCGACTTCCATGATAATAACAACACCAGACTTAAGGAAGCAGAAATATCAAAACCATAGAAAAACCCTAACTTAGCGATTACAAGATGAAACCCTAGAAACAATCCAAATGAGCAGATTCGGCCTCAAAATCTAAATAAAACTAAAGTTTAAACAAATATAATCATGTTAAAACTCAAGCGTTATAGAGAATTGAGGGAAGAATTGCAAGAACGATTGAGAATTTTTTTAGGGTTTAGGAGCCATGTAAATCGCCAAAGAGAGGATACGTGAGAGAAAATTTTACAAGCTTATACACTAATTTAATTTAGCCAAGCATGTTAATTAAAAGCGAAGATCAATTAATCAAGACAACACATATACATATTGAATGACTAAAAAGGTACGAAACTTTCAACCTCAATTGAACATTGAGAGTAACAATGAGTACAAAAAGGGCCAAAAACACTAAAAATCAACTTGTATCAGCTGCTAACAAAGGTTCTTCCCAGAGTTTCCACCACAAAATTTAGAAAAATAAAGTTTGTTATATATAGAAGTTGGAGGTCCTGACGCAATCGCTAGGGTTTCGTGATGCCGTCACCCGTCAAAAATCTTTCCAAAGGGTTCTTTAAGCTAGGCTATTGTGACTCCGTCATAAGTTAGGTGAACGCCGTAAGCTTCTTGATCCTAAACGACGACAAAGAGATAATGCCTGACCCGTCTCCACCTCACCCACCTAAGAATCACGCTTTTTAACAAAAATCAATTTCTAGGCACTTTTGGTGAAGGCGTCAAAATGGAATTCGCCAACTTGAAAAGTTGTGTTTTTGTCCAGTTTCTTCCTGAAACAGCCTCAATCATGTGTATTTCCTCCAAATGCTTCCCAAATGCTAAAACAACAAAAAGAAATGATTAAGTACAATATTTAGGCATATTTGCATGATTTTGGGGGGTTAAATGGCCCCAAAAAAGTGTATAAAAGTACACCTCATCAAATACCCCTACACTTGAGATTTGCTTGTCCTCAAGCAAATGAGATTTTCTGCCTAGTAATTAGCAAAGTCGGGGGCATTTAACTTACTAAATAAAGATAATTTATGGCACAACCGGTTTAACCTTGTAATAAAAGCACAAAAATTATATACTAGCACCTCACATAAGTGTTTGGATTCTCTCTTTCACTCGGTGTAATAATGAATTATAACAATATAGGAAACGGAAAAATAAACACTCACTACCTGTCATGTAAAAAAATAAGATTACCATAAAGCTTGAATAAAGTAATCAAAACCTCCACTGCTTTACGTAGGAACTAAGAATTACTATCAAAGAGGTCCTTTTAATGGGTTTTAACGTTAGGTGTAGGGTAAAGGAAAACACGGTTGGGGATAATGGGGGGGAATATTTACTGGTGACAAGCTAATCAGTCTCAAGACTACATGTAAAAGGGGTTACTAAGCCAAGACTCAACAAAAACACTACTAATCGTACACAACTATACATCAAACTCATTCTTTTCTTTTCTCGACTCTTTCTTGACATAAACAATAGCAAGATGGCAACCCGTATATTCTAACATTTTTTTTTGCTTTTTTCATTTTTTTTTTTCAATTTTTTTCTTCTTTTTCTCTTTTTTTAAACAATTTTTTACCCTGCCATCTGTTGAAGATAAAATAAATATACATGACTCGGGGTTTATAATGATACCTCTACACTTAAGTTTTTTAATAACTCAATAATAAACTAACTAATGACCCGAATTAGAAGGATCAACAAACATGGAGTATATTAAGCACGTATGGGTAATAATTTTGACTTTCTTCCCCATTTCTCCATATAATAAAAACTACCATGAATCACAATCGTCCCAAAATTGTATACACTAACAATAGACTCGACTTAGCAACCATGTAATCAAGTAAACAATTAACTAGGGTTAAACCAATTATGATAACAAAATTACTAAAAATGATATATACTAGGAAGCTAAGGCGATTTGGGTGTAACATTTAGTGGGTGTAACATTTAGTAGGGTGTAAACAATTCTCTTCATTAATAATCCAAAATCTATCAAAAAATTACGAGAATCGCGAAAAAGATAGGCTCAAAAGGGTGTACTAGGGGTATCTTGCACTAAAAATGTGTTCATAGCAAGGGTGTGGTGGTAGTTATATGACCAATGAGATCATCATAAGTATAACAAACGCAGAGAACAAACAAGGGTTATCCTAATGCCTCTTATCACTTAGAAAATTCTAATCACACGAATGCGATCTCACTGACAGTCTCGGGATGCATCGCTAAAGCAAGTTCTAAAATCTATAATACTACCGGTACACTCTCATAAGCATTAAAAATGAATGCTTTTATTCCTAAAGATCTAGGAGCAAACCTCATATTTTGGGGGTGGAATTTTTGAGTGGTAGGGTTTTTGTGCTAGTCATATAACTCCTATCTATGAGACACTTCTAATACTACAGTTTCATCGATATATGCCATAAAAAAATTAAATTTGGGTCAAAATTACCGTCCTAAACTATGTTTCGGTATATTACACATCTTTTTAAGAACAAAGCAAATGCAAATGAAAGAATAATCTCTAAGGCTTTTATTAATTCCTACACTTATTTTGAACGTTGTCCCCAATATTCTACAAGTATCGAAAAAAAACAATAAAGTGAAGATCATAAAACAAAAGAAAACTAATACTCCCTTGGTTTGCTCAATATCGGAGAAGAAACAAAATGATCCGGCTAAATCTTCATCCAAGAATCATCCAAGTGAATGTCCAATGAACTTCCGTACTCTCCTTAACTAATATAACCTGATAATCCAAAGACAAAAACAATTATACCAGCTTAAAATCGACCGGTAGATAAGATACAACCTTATGTAATCATACAATTAAAATCCTAAGAAAGCAATAAAGATTGAAATGTCCATACTAATTAATCGTTGATTTTCTGCAAAAAAAATCAAAAAAAAATAAATTAGGAAATTTAAAACAGAAATAGCACTTTCAAAAAATGTTTTAAAAACACGATTTTCCCCCTCCTCACTGATAAGTCCTGACGTACGCCGTCAGGAACACATACGGGTTTTTAACGTTTTCGTTTTTTCTGAAAAATTTTCTGTCAAAAATGACATATTAATTATTTCCTTCCTCGAAAAAATATACATAAAAATGAATGTGTCATTTTGTACACAATTTGGGGACCCCCTTAAATCATAGAAAATATGCCCTGCATTATGTTCTTAATATCGTTCGTTTTTTTTTATTTTAGCACATGATGGCATTTTGGAAGAAAACACTTGACTTGGGCACATTTGGAGAAGAAATGGACAAGATTAACGGACCTCACCAAATCCTCTCTGAAGATTTATTCATACAGCGCGTGGAGACGGCGTCGCAGCATAAGGTGAAGCCGTCATGATCTATCTAGTCTGACGATGTCAAGAAATCTAGCGACACGTCAGGACGTGGCCGACCTAAAGAGGATATAAATCAACTACATGGCGACGATGTCAAGACATTAAAGCGACAAAACCGTCACAGCGGATTATCTGTATTATATTAAACAAAATTAAGGTTTTAAGTGTGTAAAACTTTGTATAAATTAGGAGCTGACCCTAATATCATTCCAGTAGCTTTTAAGGGTCGTTTTAGGGCCTCAAAACCCCTATAAACACCTTTAAATAATCCATGTTTTTAATCAAGTAATAATTATTTATTATTAATCATTCCATGATTTATTATGGGTTGTGTATTAGTTAGTTCTTGCTTTATGCTTTAAACATGCAATGCAAAAACCCTCCTTGTATTTACTTATGATTGCATGAAACTTAGGTTGTAGATCCTTTTTGATGTTGCTTCTTGTTGATAGATGTGCGCGTTAGGCTCTAGATATTAGCCATAAGCTATTAAATTGGCATAGATGTCTAGGGAAACACGAGTAGTGTAGAAAGGATACCATCGGTAATAGTATTCATACTACCTTACCCCTAATATGGTTGATCCCTCTTAAGACATTTCACATGCATTTAATATACTCTTATGGGCCATGTCATAGTCAATCATACTACCTTTACTGTGTGTTGCCCTAAAACAGAATATTTAAATAGAACGGCATGTTCGTGTAATCCATTCATGACCTAGGAAATACTTACACAGATCATCACAAGTGTGACAAGGTAATAGATCTAGGAGAAGCAATCTAAGGAATAGTGCATGATTAGGCAAATATATCTTTTTTATCATAAAGTTATCACTCGTAGTATAGATTATATTTAGTTTAATTAGTAAATCAAACCAACCTCTTAAACCATTGATTTACCTGCTTTCTATAAAATTTAAAAACACAAAAAGAATCTTCTCTCAACCCCTTAGAATTTTGTTAAACCGTGTTCAATCCTTCACAACCTATTCCCCTATAGAACGATAACACCCCCAAGTCTTGCCCAATACTACACTGTAACGATTAGTACACTGCTTAGGAATTGTAACTTCGTTGAAGTCTTTAACGGACCTTCATCAACTTTTTGGCATTGCTACATGGAAATAGTTAGGTTTTTGATCAATGTTTAACTTGTCTGACTCGCTTATTCCTATCAAGTATAATTTTAAATTTAATATATTAGTCTTCTCGGTAGTCCAATCTTTTCTTTGTGTGTTTGTTCGTAATTTTCATTGACTATTCCATTCTTCGCTATGGAGAATGCGAGTCCATCTAGTTCCACCTCTAATAGTGAGTTTCTTCGATCCTAAGAAAAAGATAGAAATTAAGTCATGACTTGAGGATTAGGAACGTTAAACTAAAAGTCGGTTCAGATGAAATAGAATACTTGAATGCCTTCCCCACCATAAGAGGAAATTAGAATATCACTAAGTGGCGCTTGAAATGCCCCAAACCCAAAACACAAAACCATCTAGGTTAAGACAAAGATAAGAATCGAAAACAAATAACATTAAGAACTCTTGCATGAATAGGTCACTTCGTTCCATTAAAAAGATAACTTACAATCGATCAGAATCACCAATTAATGTTATTCCTAAACAACATTACAAAGGGATCATGAATAAAGGACTAGAGTCGAGACAGAAACCATCCAACCCTAATAAGAACAACAACTTTATAGGAAGAGTCCAAGGGTTAAAGTTTTTTGTAGGAAACTTCACGTACGAATGTAATTTCATGATTTTGGAAGATACCACGAGCATTATAGATCACCACCTAGGAGAAATAGTCTTTTCAAAACCATTTGTAAGAAAATTGGTCTTGTTTATGATCAGGAAGAGGGAACGGTTACTTTCGAAAAAGATAACGAGAAAATCATAATTAAGATGCCTCATAAGATGGAAATTTAACCATATAGACATTAAGGATGTAGATACCAATTCCATACCACCCTTTGTCCTTGAGAATAATGATGACCATTTGGGAAAACATATTACTCGATAGTCTGACTTTAGGACCCAAGTACAGAGAAGACGAAAGTATAAGCAAGGAATTTGACACCTAATGAAATTGGAAAGAGAGGCTAAAAGAAACAAAGGAGAAGTCACGTAATAACATGTGACTTCGAGTCTAGCTACAAGACTCATTAATAAAGACAAGCGCTTCCTTGGAGCAACCCAATGTTATTTCCTCGCATATTAGGAGTGTCATGTGTTTTAGGTTCTTTCGTTTATTATTTTATGTTGAATTGATCACTTTGTTAATCATGCCTTTGTTTGTTTGTACTTTGTCTAATTTTACATCAAAAGGTAATTTTTCATAAAATAAGTATAGATGATATATATTTTTTAAAGAACCAAATTTCAAACATTTAAAATAAATTGTTTAGATTAATTCGTGTCAGTTTCAAGTCAATATGAATGTAATGACTAATTCCAATTTTTATGCAGTGTTTTCTACATAAATAACTTATAAAATTGCGTGCAGGAAATTTCTCATTAAAAACGAAGAAGAAATCTTCACAGTGCCTGGAGACGGCGTCGGGATTAAAACACCCTAACGGCATCGTGTCTCCAGCATATGTAAGATTTGAAAATTAACAAGTATTTTTGAAAAATAGAATGTGCAATATTCAAAATTTGTAATGTCTTTATAAACCTGCATAAACCTATGATTACATCATTACTCTCATCCTATCTTTACTGCTTTCATAGAGTCAAAAACTCTAAATTCTTGTTGTATATATATATATCTATCCTGCGGATTTTATGCTTGGTGTAGTTTTCTTTGTCTTTGTCTTTGATTACAGATTATATTTGATAAGAAGAAGCTTAGAAGTTCTTAGGAAGTTTCATTAGACGATTCTTGAAGGATGATTTAACCAGTTATCGCATTTCTTCTCTATGATTGAGCAAAACAAAGGAGTACTAGTTTCTAACACTGTTTTATTTTCTCTTTATTTTGTTTTTATGGGTACTCTATAAAACATTAGGGACAATGTTCAACTTAAGTGTAGGGGAAATAAGACTTAAAAACTATCCATCATTTTCCATTTGCTTTTCTTAAAAAGATATCGAACCATAACATTAAAAAGCATTTGACCAAAATATTCAATTTTTTTATGGCACAACTGACAAAAACCAAGTTAAGTAAAATAGCGTCTCATGGATAGAATGTGTAAGACTAGCACAAAAAATCCTCAAAATTCCACCTCAAAAATGTGAGGTTTGCCTTTAGTAAAATAAGATCTTTAAGGAATTTCTCGGGTATCCATATTGACACCCAAGCTAGTTTATGCCTTTAAAGCTTTCTCGAGTTAAGGTTTGAAAGTCGTCAATGCGTCTTTTTCGTCGTTACAGATGAGTACGATGTCCTTTGTCTCCTTTTTAGAGCATTGGTTAATCGGTATTAAATTATAAGAGGTGTACCCGGAAGATATTAAATTCTAAACTTTGTTTTTGATGCATTCCCGAGGCCGCATAGTGAGTATTAGGATTTGCTAGATAAGAGGCACTAGGATTAACCCATATTTGAAACCTGTAATTGTTATTATGGTCACATTCGACATATATAACAGTCCACTACCCGTGCCATGCACTTATTTTAAGTGCAGGATATCCTCTAGTACAACCTCTGAGCCAATCCTTTTTTCTCGGTTTCGTGTAATTTTTTTAGGTTAATCCGGACCTATTAATGAAAGCATTGTCCAACCCATAAAACCATCATTATACACCTAAATCGCCTTAGCTTACCTTGTATGTACTCGCTTTTAGTACATTATTATTTTAACCTAAGTTAATTATTTGAGTACACGGTTGCTAAGTCCTTATCCTTGTAAATACTATTTTTGGGGACGATTGTGGATTCATGGGACTATTACCATCTTATGAAAATCAGGGAAGAGTTAATTTATTACCCCTTAAAAGAGCTCATTAACTCCATGTTATTTTGAATCCATCCTCAAATCGGGTCCCTCAAATCGGGTCATTAGTTAGATTGTAATTATCGAGTATGTAAAAGTTCAAGTGTAAGGGTGTATCTATAAACCCCTATTATGTATTATATGTTTAAGCAATGGTAGGGAAAAAGTGTACGAAAAAAATGTATATAAAAAAAGAGAGTGAAAAAAATGTACGGGCTGCCATTTACTTATGTTTATATGAGAGTCAAGAAAAGAAAAAGAAAGAGATTGATGTAGAGTTTGTATATCTTTGTTCGAGTCTTGGCTTAGCAACCAAATCAGCGTGTATTCTTATAAATAATTAGCTAACCCTTTCACCCCAAATTCACCCAAACCTATCCAAATATATCTCATCCATTTCCATTTTCGTTAATGTTATCTTACACCTACACCCCACAACCCTTTAAAAAGACCTCTTTGACAGTAATGACTAGTACTTGCGCCCAGCAGTAGAGGTTTTGATCCTTTACCAAGTCTATGGTAATTTATATGCTATGACAGGTAATGAGTGTTGATTTTTCGTTTCCTTATTATGTTATAATTTATTATACAACAGAGAGAAAGAGAGAATCCCAAACACTTATGTGAGGTGCTAGTATATATTTTTCATGCTTTTAATTACAAGGTCTAGAAGGTTGTGTTGTAAAATTCTTTTAAAGAGTAAGTTAAATAACCTCAATATTGCTATTGTTTAGGTAGAAAAGCCCATTTGCTTGAGGACAATCAAATCCCAAGTGTAGGGGTATTTGATGAGGTGTTATTTTATACATTATTTCGGGTCATTTAACCCCTTAAATCATGCAAATATGCCCAGATTATGTGCTTAATCGTTTGTTTTTAGGTTTTTAGCATTTGGATGGCATTTGGAGGAAATACACTTGACTTGGGCTCATTTGGAGAAGAAACGGACAAGATTACGGACTTACACCAAATCTCTTGAAGAATCGTGTTCACAGAGCGTGGAGATGGCGTCGCATGCATAAAGTGACGTCGTCGTGATCTATCTAGTGACGGCGCCAGAAATATAGCGACGACATCAGGACGTGGCTGACTTAAAGAAGATCTAGAATCATCTACGTGGCGACGACGTCAGGACTTCAAAGCGACGTCGTCGCAACGATTTTCCTATATTTATTTAAAAATTAAGGTTTTAAGTGTGTAACTTTGTATAACTTTAAGGAGACGAACCCTAGTCATTCTAGCAGCTTTTTAGGTCGTTTTTAGGGCCTCAAAAACCTATTGTAACTACCTTTAATCCATGTTTTAATTAAGTAAGATTGTTTATCATTAATCATTCAATATGTCTATGTGTTGTGTGATTGATTGATGTTCTTGCTCTCTTTATAACATGTTAGGCTAAACCCTCCTTTATATTTACTTATGATTGCATGAAACTTAGGTTGTATATCCTTTTAATGTTGCTTCTTGTTGATGGATGTGCGTGTTAGGCTTTAGAAAACTAGCCATAAGATATTAAATTGGCATAGACGTCTAAAGAAACGCTAGTGTGTAGAAAGGATACCATCGGTAACAATATTCGTACTACCTTACCCCTAATATGGTTGATCCCTCTTAAGATATTTCACATGAATTTAATATACTCTTAAGGGCCTTGTAATAGTCTTCATACTACCTTAATTATGCTTTGCCCTAACGGAATATTAAATAGACGGCGGGTTCGTGTAATCCGCTCATGACCTAGGAAATACTTACACAGATCATCACAAGTGTGACAATGCAAATTTATCATAAACTTATCACAAGTAGTTTAGATTATATTTAGTTTAATTAGCTAAAACAAACCAACCTCTTAAAACTATGATATATACCTGATTTCTTATAAATATAAAAACACAAAAATAATCTTCTCTCAACCCCTTAGAATTCTATTAGACCGTGTTCGAGCCTTCCCAACCTATTCCCGTAGAGAACGATAACAACTCTCGAATCTTGCCTATACTACACTACAACGATTAGGTACACTGTCCAGGGAATTGTAAAGCTAACTATGAAGTCTTCACGAACTCCGCATCACAGTTCCTTGGGTGTGTCAAAAACTGAAGCATATCCATTAAGGAGTGTTTGGATTTGAGGTTTAGGCTGTGAATTTTCACCAGTCACTGACATCAGAGTAACTGGATAAACACACATAGCCATTGAAAATGTCTCAGCTCCCATTTGGCTCAAGGAACTACTCATATGCTTGCCCCTACATCTATAAAGAAAACTATGGTGTACCCCTCAATACACACCTCTTCGCATTGACAACAAAATCTATCAACAAGTTTTTAAAGTCAAACTGAATAGTTCCTAATGTGGCTAACCATTGTATTCCCAACACCATCTCACACCCTCCTAATGGCAAAATCATAACATTTGTTTCATAAACTTGATGATGCAATGTCCACCTAAAATTCTTACATTCATACATACTAGACATGACATGACCATTGGCCACAGAAACTTGCATAGGGAATATCTTACACCCGAACCTTTTTGCAGCATGCAAATCTAAAAAGTTATGTGTGCTATCACAATCTACCAAAATGTGCAACAACTGTTTCCCTAAATAACCTCTAACCCTCATTTTGATAGTTGTTTACACCAGCCATTGCATTAGTGATATATGTGGCATAGTTTCTTCTTCATTATCAAGTGCACTAACTACTCCTTGTTCAGTCAATACATAATTCTCATCCTTAATCAATTCATCACAAGCAATTACTTCTAAATAATACATTTGACCACTACACTTATAGCCAGAACTGTATCTAATCACAGTAAAAACACATATGTTTTTGCCCTTTTTTCTTCCATTTCCTATTATGTTAACTGTTTTCTAGGCCTGTTTGGTTTAGCAGTTTGTGAAGTAAAAGGTAAAGCCAAAGTATTCCTTTATTTTTATATCCCCCACTCTTAGCAACATAAGGAGTAACATCAGTTTTAGGAGTAGGAAGAATACATGAATACCTGCTCTTAGAGACAGCTAAAGTAGCTTCTTGCATCTTTGAAAAACAGTACACATAAGTTAGCTTTATAGGCTTAAACATCCTCACATCTAAACCTGTCTCCTCTTTCAATCCCCCAATGAATAAGTTGATAGCATAAGCTTCTGGTCGTTCTATCTTATTCAATAAAGCCTCAAACAAATCCTGATACAATTGGACTGAAGTAACCTGCTTCAAATTCTTCAACTCAACCATGGGATCTTCATGTATAGAGTCAAACCTTTCTTTGATCTCAGTCTCATAGAATTTCTATGTCACATTATCACCATTTCTTTTCAAAAATTACTTGTGCCAATTGAATGCCTTATCAAACACATGCATAGAAACTAATATAATCTTTTGAGCATCATCTTGTATTCCATCAGTCACAAAGAACTGATGAACTTTATACAACCATCCTTGTACATCCTCACCACTAAATTTAGGAAATTCAACTTTAGTGAGTCTGCCATAGTTTCGTTGACCACCTCTTTGACTAGTACCTTCACCATTGTTAAGGCTATTGATGTATGAAATAGCAAACTGCTAGAACAACAACAGTCCTCTAATACTTTCATTGATTTGATCCAAGTAGTTTGAAATCTAGTTAATCCAGACTCTATTGTGTTAGGAGGCACTAACATAGTGTTTGGATCACTATTATCAACTGAGCGTATGGCAACCATGATGATAATGAATTATGAAGTGTTTGGGAAAGGATTAGGTGTTTGTGGAGTAATGGTGACCAAAAAAGTAAATTTCATCAGAGTTGTAGCAGAAAAAGGTTATAACAAAATATGAAGTAAATTCTAACAGAATTCTAATAGAATTTGCCACCAGAATACGCTCTGATACCAATTGAAACACTATGAACTAGATTCCAGTAAGGAATTAAGATCACAAGCATCAATTGAACAATCAATTAGGAATCTCAAAGAAGAACAAGATTCGTAAAACAGATTGTTATTGGATAAGTGTAGTTTGTTACAAGTTGAATGATTACAAGAGAGAGAATTGAGTTACTAAATCAAAATGAAAATGAAGAAATGAAATTGAAATGGTATTTATAAAGAATTTGAGCTGCAACCGCTTTTCCCGCCAAAATGACCTTGAACCAAAATTTGACTTTTTGGGTTGACTTTTCAATTTTGACCCATATTTACTTTTGCTTTGCGAGAGCTTGGAACCTAAAATTATGGGCAACGACTCATACAGTACCTATCTAGTTTACACCATCTTTATTCGAAAAACTGATACCTAGTTTGATATAAAATCACAATAGTAAACTTACATAAAAAGATATATAAACTAGTGATAACCCAATCTTTCCTACATATATGTTGATTCTGGATTAGACTTTATAACACGTCAAATGGTTAAATGATAAGGTTCGGGTCACCCATGAAGAATTCCAAACCTGCCCGACCCGTACTAAGAGGAGACCTGCACGTTTTGAGGACTAATGACTGAGTCTACAGGAGCTGTTAAACAAGCCATTCACTACTTTCTCATGCTAGTTTAATTAGTATTTCCATGTATGCATAATATTAGGAGAATAAGTGGACCACCACTTATATGCATTCACGTTTACATTTTCAAACCCATGTTTTCATTTAAGTCCCATGTTCCTAGTATTACTGTTATAGTTTAGGCCAGTATGCATCCCTCTTTCATTATTTAAAGTGTAACGTTTGCATATGAATGGATATCAGAAAATTGCCCCAAAGTCTCTTGTTTCCCTTTCTCTTTTTTTGGAGAGTTGCTAACTAAAATAGCTACATATCAACTGGTGCTTTCATCAATCTTCCATCATGCTCCCAAACGTGATCCTCCACCCATTGAAGAAGCATTGGCATCCATAACAGAAGTTCTAACCAAACTCAGCACCCAATTAACTGAAAGTCAAGACTCCATGAGGCAATAGTTGGCTCAGCAGTTCGAACACACCACCGCACTCATGACCACTAATACCACTTAACCCGAACCTGTCATAAACACCAAGACACCACCAACCCACGGCCTTGACATACGACCCCCCCCCAAGCTCACCATTTCCACCTTCGATGGCTCTAACCCCTTGATTGGTTATTCTAAGCCGATCAATATTTTACATTCTACAACATTGAACCACCACATCGCCTAGCCATGATTGCATTCCACCTTTCGGGTGATGCACTTAGCTGGTACAAATATTTGTTTAACAACCGTCTCTTTACAACGTGGGAAGCCTTCACCCGTGACTTAGAAACACGATTCGGACCCTCCTCCTATGACAACCATCAATCCGCTATATTTAAACTCCGTCAAACCATAATCGTGTTCGCATACCAAACGGAGTTTGAAAGATTAAGTAATTGTGTCATTGGTCTTCCTTCGGAGACCTTGCTCAATTGCTTTATCTCGGGACTTCGCCTGGACATTCAACAAGAATTAGCCATCTTACGACCATACACAATAACCCAAGCCATAGGCCTCGCAAAACTCATCGAAGATAAAACAAATGAACAAAAGTTTTGCCCATGCTACACTAACCAAAACCAAAATCGTACACCACCATTATCGTTAACACCTACACCTATCTTATCCTCAACCCCATCAGCCTCTACCACCACTAAACCACCACTCATTACAACACCACCAAAACAGCCCCAAACTCTGCCTTATACTCGCCTCTCCGCAGATGCACTTCAACAACGACGGGTCGCAGGATTATGTTTTTGTTGTCCTGAGAGATACCATCCTAGTCACAAATGCAACCCACCACAATTTTTTCTTATCGTGGATAATGATGACAGCCTTGAAACCCCTATCCTTGAAAACACTGCCTTTATTTTACCTGACAATGAACACTCAACAGCCAATCACATGATGTTTGCAGATAACAACCCAAACAATACCATCACCACACCTCAATACCTATCCTATCACCAGCTACCTTCCTTGGTTTGGCATCCCCTAAAGCACTACGCATCACAACTTACATAATGGGGCACCATGTAATGGTCCTTGTTGATTCGGGTAGCACACATAACATTATCTAACCGCACATTGCATCCTTCCTAAAACTACTAATTACACCTATTCCATCATTTCCTATCATGATAGGTAACGGAAATCACATCTATTGTGACGGGTTATTGATAGAAACTGATTCGAGATGGTTATTCTCCTTCTAAACTAACTATTGACTACAACTACTCTTGAACTAAACTTTTCTATTTCATTTTTTCTTCTCTGCTTCATTAACCAAGCAAGTTACATTTATATAGGAAATAAAACTAGTAGTGGTATCCTAATCTTAAGGCCCAAGAACAGAAAACATAGGGAAGTTACATATACGTAGTGATAAAGTGGTAGACTTGTGGTTCCTAAAATATTGCATGAAACAATGCATGTAGAAAATAAAGAGATCGTGGTTGCTTGTGGTCTTCATGCATGTATCAATACTCCGCTCCTAAAAACGGGTCTTGTCCTCAAGACTCATGGCTATGTACCTCGTGTCATGTGGTTTCCAAGGTGGTTCCGATTCGCTTTGAAGAAAAACAAACTTTGGTGGACACATACGATTGAGAAGAAATGTCTCCAGGAAGTGAAAACAAAGACCGTGGCTACGAATAATTTGGATTTCTTTGGGTGAAAGGCGATGTAATGGCAGCGCATTTGTTTGCTTTGGTAGGTTAGTAAGCATGTCAAGTACATGTATGGTGGCAATAGTGTTGGAGGCGGCGACACGAGTTAACGGGGAATGGCGACTGAGGATGGCTATCTTGTGTGGGACTTTTGACTTCTTATGAGTTGGCTGGGCAGTTGAAGGGGAGTTTTGGAGTTTTGGTGTTTTGTTAGTCGGGTTTGCTTGCAAACCAAAAACCGGGGAAAACATAATTTGTGAAATTTCATTTTCTACAGTGGAGTCGGAAAGAAACCTAACCATGGTGTTGTCGGGCTTATTGATTTTCATAGCGAGAGAGGATGTTTCAATGATGACATGATCGGTTGTGGTCTAGGTGATGTCATCGGTTTTGGTGTTGGAGATGTGATCGTTGGACGCATTTCTAGTGAAGGTGGTTTGGGAAGTGAATTTTTGTGAGAAGGTTTTGAGTCGAGCATTCGACGAGGACAAGATATCAACCAACTCAGCGAATTGATCGGCTATAGGCGCCATCTTTTCTTGTATATGCCGTGGGTAACATTTTGGAGGCATCGAGTAAGTCGATGAAAGCACCAAATTGATTAGGACTACTTGAGGCAATCAATCTCCAAGCAAAAGATTAAGAACAGAATACTAATACCACTAAAACTACTAACTTTTCTAATTCATTTTTTTCTCTGCTTCATTAACCAAGCAAGTTACATTTATATAGGAAATAAAACTAGTAGTGGTATCCTAATCTTAAGGCCCAAGAACAAAAAACATAGGAAGTTACATACATGTAGTGCTAAAGTGGTAGACTTGTAGTGAACCACTTTCAACACCGGCCTCCCCTAGCACCATTCAACATCTCATGCAAAAAGAAGCTATAGCTTTCATGCACACTCTTATATTCCAATATGAAAACCCACCACAAATACAAACCCTTACCCCACATGAGGATCCCCACATACAAAACATACTCACAGATTATTCACATATATTTGAACCACCCACATCCCTACCTCTTCCACGTCTCTATGATCACTATATACCACTTAAACCCAACACACAACCAGTTAATGTTAAACCATACCGTTACCCTCATTACCAAAAGCAAATAATGACGGATCTTATTGCGGATATGCTGAAGGACGGTCTTATCAAACCAAGCCATAGCCCTTATTCATCACCCGTTTTGTTAGTTCGTAAAAAAGATGGTACATGGAGGTTTTGCGTCGACTACCGTGCCCTAAATGCTATCACCATTCTATATCGATTCCCGATACCTACGGTGGATGAACTTCTTGATGAACTTAATGGTGCTCAAATATTTTCCAAGATCGAACTCGGAGCCGATTATCATCAAATACGCCTGGCGGACGCGGATACTTACAAAAACAGCTTTTCGAACCGTGGATGGACATTTTGAGTTCCTTGTAATGCCCTTCGGACTATCTAATGCACCATCCACCTTCCAAGCGGCCATGAATGACATTTTTTGTGACGTGTTACGCAGGTTTGTGTTAGTTTTTTTTGACGATATACTGGTCTATAGTCCATCTTATGCACAACATTATCAACATCTTCGCCATGTGTTCGATACTCTCGCCCAACATGGTTACTATGCCAAGCATTCAAAGTGTACATTTGGTGTTACAGAGGTGCATTATTTAGGGCATGTTATTTCACAGTCTGGAGTTACAACCGATTCTGAGAAGATTAAGGCAATTCATGATTGGCCCAAACCTTCTACAGTAACGAGCCTACGTGGGTTTTTGGGTTTAGCAATTATGCCCACATCGCGTCACCACTTACTGATCTTCTTTAAAAGTCCAAGTTCGAATGAAACGATGAGGCTCAGGAAGCTTTTGACATCCTTAAACAGGCCATGTCTACACTTCATGTTCTTGCCTTACCAGATTTTTCTCTCATCTTTGACGTGATGACCGATGCTTCGGGGACCAGCATCGGTGCGGTGTTATCTCAGCAGGATAAACACATCGCCTTTTTCAGTAAGAAATTGTCCCCTCGTATGCGGTCATCTTCCACCTATATCTGTGAGCTTTTTGCCATTACGAGAGCCGTCAAAAAGTGGTGCCACTACTTACTGGGTCGTAAATTTTGTGTATTTACGGATCAGAGGAGCCTTAAACATTTGTTAACATAGGTTGTACAATCTCCAGAACAATACAAGTGGGCTAGTAAGTTACTGGGCTATGATTTTGAAGTACATTACAAGCCCAGAAAAGAAAACCGTGTAGCAGATGCCTTAAGTCGCATAGACGAATCACAGCTATTGTCCTTGTTAACTCCAATATTTCCATGGCTTCAAGAATTACGTGAGTACTACACCAACACCTAAGAAGGTCGTGAGTTTCTATCTCGGGTCGCTCAACATGTTGACGCTCTTCTAGGTCACCACATACATGACGGGTTAGTCTACATTCATGATCGGCTTTTTATACCTGATATACCCTCTCTAAGACTTAAGCTTTTAAAGGAATTTCATTCTTCCACTATTGGTGGGCATTCTGGCATTACAGCAACCATCAAACGCATTAGTGGGTCATTTTCGTGGCCTGGTTTGCGTAAGGATGTAACCCGCTTTATCCGTGAGTTTACCATATGCCAACAAACAAAATATTCGAGACAAAAACCATATGGACTATTACAAGCCTTGCCAATTCCAAACCAAGTCTGGGAAGAAATCTCAATGGATTTCATCACAAATTTACCCACTTCAAAAGGAAAATCAGCTATTTGGGTTATAGTAGATCGTCTCACTAAATTTGCACACTTCATAGCCTTACCACCCTACTACGCCGCAGCCTCACTTGCTACATTGTTTCTCAATCACATCTATCATTTTTACGGGCTACCAAAATCCATATTGTCTGATCGAGATCCTATATTTCTTAGTCGGTTTTGGAAAGAGTTGTTCGGTAAGATCGGCACCAAACTTCTTCATTCAAGTGCATACCATCCACAAACGGATGGACAAACGGAGGTTGTTAATCGTTGTTTGGGATCATATTTGCGTTGTTTTGCCTGTGACAAACCTCAAAATTGGAACAAGTATCTCTATTTAGCCGAGTTTTGGTACAACACAAGCTATCACAGTGTCATCGAAATGACCCCATTCCAAGCTCTTTATGGACGACCACCACCATCACTTCCCCGTTATACACTGGGTAGCTCGCAAGTGGCCTCGATTGATGCCACACTTATGGAACATGAACGTGTAATTTCTCTTCTTAAGGACACTTTGACTAAAACTCGCCAACGCATGACCGACCAAGCAAACAAACATAGAGTTGACAAAGATTTTGAAGTGGGCGAACTGGTTTATCTATATTTACGGGTTTATCGTCAAACATCAGTTGCTAGAAGGGATGTTCATAAACTCAGCAGGCATTTTTTTTTACCCTTCAAGGTACTTGAGAAAATCAAAAAGGTAGCCTATCGACTCGACCTTCCACCTGGGTATCGTATTCATCCAGTTTTTCATGTGTCACTACTCTGTCTAAGCCAAGGAGATCCTAACCCCTCTACCCTCCCTTTACCTGACAAGTTCATAGATGACATACCAGTCTTGCAACTAGAAGATATACTCGACCATCGCACAGTTCACAAACATGGAATAACCGACCATCAGGTCCTTGTTAAATGGAAGGGGCATGACTTATCAGAATCAACCTGGGAAACCGCTGAGGAGATAGCATTACGTTCTGAGATGTCGGACCTTGAGGACAAGGTTCATTTCGAAGAAGTGGATATTGATACGGTTCGGGTCACCCATGAAGAAGTCCAAACCCGCCCGACCCGTACCAAGAGGAGACCTGCACGTTTTGAGGACTAATGACTGAGTGGAGTTGTTGGACAAGCCATTCACTACTTTCTCATGCTAGTTGAATTAGTATTTCCATGTATGCATAAGTGGAGACAACTTTGGTCTTACTGCTATAGTTTGGACCACCACTTAGATGCATTCACGTTTACATTTTCAAACCCATGTTTTCATTTAAGTCCCATGTTCCTAGTCTTACTGCTATAGTTTGGACCACCACTTAGATGCATTCACGTTTACATTTTCAAACCCATGTTTTCATTTAAGTCCCATGTTCCTAGTCTTACTGCTATAGTTTAGGCCGGTATGCATTCCTCTTTCATTATTTAAAGTGTAGCGTTTGCATATGAATGGATATCAGAAAATTGCCCGAAAGTCTCTTGTTTCCCTTTCTCTTTTTTTGAAGAGTTGCTAACTAAAATAGCTACATATCATAAAGAGAAATCTGCAAATATGCTCCCTGTGGTTTCCCAAATTTGCAGATTTGCTCCCCAACTTCACGAAAGTGCAGG
>BQNB010035262.1:4625-18219 GCA_026074375.1 Tanacetum coccineum | reverse complement strand
TCAAGCATGTAATCTCCCCCGAATTTAATAAAACAAGTAGTAGAAAAAGGGGCTACGAACTCACCTTGAGTGAATGGTAATCAACAAGTATTTACAATAGAAAAAGCGTCACGCTTACGATCGAATGCAACCTAATCCAATATAGGTCGTATAAGACCTAAACATCCTAAATTCGACATGCTATAACGTTCGTTCTCGGTGATAGCTAGTCACCCGAACGGGGAGGTCGTTTCCCGAATAGATCTATTAAATAACATTCGCGCTCACATAATGTAATTCCCAACTACATCTATGCAATTGACAGTTCATGATAATGGGCTTAACTTGGGTTATCGCTACTTAGGCAAACATGTAATCAATACTTGCGTCCAATTTATAAAACAAAGCATGTTTCCACCCCATAATTATAAATCATTGAAATCGTAAAAATGTGGGGCTATGAACTCACCTTGAGTTCTGATAATCCAAATATCGCAGATAAAGCGTCACGTAAAAGATCGAATGCAACCTAAATTATCATAGGTCGTATAAGTACCGAGTACTTGAATATAATCTTATAGTTGTTACATCGTACTATCGTTCGGGCTATCATAATCTAAGAGGTCATGACATGACGTTCGAGGAGTTAGGACACTTTAAATCGTAAATCCAACAACTCGTCGAAACGCCATCCGAAGAGGCCTCATTATGAAACTCCCTAGTAATATAGTACTTAGATAACCACATATAATTCTATATAGTTCAATCACCAACTAATGGTTTTGGTAAAATTACGGTTAATAAGTTAAAACGTTTATAATTACCGTTTTAGTAAAACTAGCATAACTTTTGCGTTTTAATCCCGATTTTAACGTTTCTTATGCCCATCTTTTCGTATTAGGACGAGTTATCATAATTTGACATTTTCAATATTTTGACCCTCTGGTGAACAGTAACTTTTACTGTTCACATCAGACATGACTTTTATAAAAATCGTATTCGTTGTCGTAAAACCCGTAAATGTCGTATTTTATTCGTTATAGCTCCGTTTTTAACGATTCTTTCGAGGACGTTCTCGTTTTTGAAAGTTCTATAATTTTATGAGGTTTACAAAAATATAACTTTCTGTCATGAATAGTAACTTTTATAAAAATAGTTTTATAAAAGTATTAATTGTCGTAAACTCGCGAAATTCATAACTTGTTCGTTATTAATTGAAAAATTACGATTCTTATCATTTTGGAATCCCAAAAATATGTATTATTTGTTAAAAATATCAAACTTTCTGTTTGATATAAATTTTATAAAAATTATTTTATAAACTCAGGTTTTTAATAACGCGGTATAACTCGTTTTTTAACTAACTTTTTCGTTATTAATCCGTTTGACAAGTTTCTTACCTTTTTGGAATCGTCGTGTTTGTATTATCTTATAAAAACAATAAACTCCCTGTTCCCTTTTGGAATTCGAAAAACCTATGCCCTATATGTTCTTTTATATAATTATTTATTATAATATGATTTTATTAATATTCTTTTCAACTCACAATTTACCCACTAGTCTTTTATAAATATTAGCTATTATAGGTTATAAATTATAATAATGTTCATAGTTTCATATTTGTCCAAGATCAATCAAGATCACTTGTTATTAACTTTACATGAAAATCATAACTTTCTTAAAATTAACTTTTAATTACTAGTTTATATAGAACTTTTTATGTTTAAAACCGAGGATTCTAACAAGACTTTATATTCCTTTATTTCATGATATTACCAACATCATAACATGTGAGAAAGTGCACAAAATCATAATCACAAGTAAAATTATATTTTTCATGTTCAAAAGTATTCCTAATGGTGATTTCACTATATAGCACATTATACACAATAAAAACTCTAAATGAAAAGCATAAAGGTTTTAAATAGACCTTATTGATGTATGATGAGTGATGATGAGAAACAAATGCTAAACCCTTGTTTAGCCTTAAAACCCAAGCTTGCACTTATGAAAACCCTTGTTTCCAAATAAAAACCCTAATCTTGATTTCTTGCTTCAATACTTGTAAATAATTAATCAAGGCTTCAAAATACTTTGAGGTATCTTTAGATAAGATTTAGTGTGTATGGCAATATGTTATAAAAAATTTTGTATGAGGATTGTTAAAAGGGGGGTGGTATGTTTGCCGAAGCTTATATGTGAGCTAAAGGGAGTATTGGTTGATTTTTTGTAAAGTGTTTTTGCTTGTATGAGTTCTCTTACTAGATATACATGTATATATATGGCAAGACTAGTCAAGGAGACAAGGTAAGGTCTAAAGGATGGTCTTGGTCATGGTCTAAGTCAAAGGGACAAGGTATGGGTAGGCTTTAATGAGGTATGGATTTTACATTTTGCCAAAAGAGGACGGTTCCTTCTATATATTGAATCAATGGCCATATTTCGGCAATAAAGAGGCATTATTTTGATGTTGTTGACTAATTTTTATGTATTGGGTATAAATGTGGGTATTTGTTGAAGCGTAGAAAAGTTTTGGTGGTTCCGGGAGTGCCTAAACGCAATTTATCGCGAAACGTATACACTTTACGTATCCGATAAAAATAAAATGAACAAAGTTAATAATTATTCTCAAAATAATTATATAACCCTTGCTTGATGTAAACATTTAATTGATTGATGCCCGTTTACATTGAACGCTAATTTTTAGCTTACGCGATTTAGCTTAACATTTATGATTTAAAGCAAACGCGTACAATACAAAAGGTACATTGCGGATTTATCGACGTCGTCAATGACTTGAAAACACAGGGTGTTATAGACTTCCCCCGTTAAACGAGCCTTGTCCTCAAGGCTTACGATGCAGCGCTTGACGACGGTGCGGTCTTGGTGAAGAGGTGTGGATATTTCTTCTTGAATTGGTCTTCACGTTCCCATGTGAACTCAGGACCTCTCTTGGAGTTCCATCGAACCTTGACTAATGGGATCCGACTTCGCTTCAACCGTTTAACTTCACGGCCCACTATTTCTAATGGTTCCTCAACAAAATGGAGTTTGTCGTCCAAATTAAGTCCATCCAACGGAACGGCTAATGGCTCGTCGGCATGACACTTTTTCAGGTTGGACACATGGAATGTATTATGAACTCTACTCAGCTCTTCAGGAAGCTCGAGTTTGTAAGCAACCTCTCCGACCTTTTCTAACACCTTGAAAGGTCCAACATACCTAGGGTTTAACTTCCCCCGTTTGCCAAAACGTACGACCCCTTTCCAAGGTGAAACCTTGAGCATAACTTTATCCCCGACTTGGAATTCCATTGGTTTACGCTTCAAGTCAGCGTAACTCTTCTGTCGATCACGAGCGGCTTGCATCCTTTGCTTGATCTGGATGATTTTCTCAGTGGTCTCTTGAATTAGTTCTGGACCGAGTATTTGAGCTTCTCCAACTTCAGTCCAACAAACAGGTGAACGACACTTTCGACCATAAAGTGCTTCGAATGGTGCGGCCTTGATGCTAGCGTGATAGCTATTGTTGTATGAAAACTCGACTAATGGCAAATGGTTAACCCAACCCTTTCCAAAGTCGATTGCACAAGCACGCAGCATATCCTCGAGAGTTTGAATGGTCCTCTTGCTTTGCCCATCTGTTTTGGATGGTAGCAGTACTCATATCAAATTAGTATAACCCAAAGCATTTGAAGTGACCTCTAGAAATGTAGATGCGATTCGGGTCGCGATCGACAAATGATTGAGGACAGGTATTCCATGTCTCACCTGTGACCACCTCCGTCAAGTACATTCTTGCAAGTTTGTCTATAGGATCAGTCTCTCTTATTGGTTTTCTGTGAAGATCGCAGATTAGTGAGCCGCCGTCAACGATCACCCGACAAATTGTGTCAGCTCGCCCTTGATGACGTATTAGGAAGCTTTGAAGTAACTTAATCCATGGTGATGTTGTCCCACTTCCATTCAGGTATTTTAGGTTGTACCAACAATCCTGATGGCCTTTGATGTTCGGCCTTGACCTTAGCACAGGTCAAACACTTGCTAACATAAGTGGCTATGTCGGCTTTCATGTTGGGCCACCAATATAGCTTCTTCATATCTTGGTACATTTTGTCAGAACCCGGATGTATAGAGTACTTTGATTTGTGGGACTCGTGCATGATCACCGTCCGCAAATCGCCATAACAAGGTAGCCAACTTTCTGACCATGAGGGCATAGGGTTTATATTATCCATCCGTACATGGCTCCAACTTTTGTTCTCTAAATCGCTTCTGGAAATTTGGCAGATTTCAATCAACATTCCCCAATATCTTCACTTTTAATGTTCTTGGTTTTCGTGCTTCTAGTTTGAGCATTTAAGATCTATTTGGAAGATCCGAAGCTAAGAGTATGAATCTAAGGAGTATCGAAACTCTTAAACGGTGGGTGTTCTCGTTCTTTCCTGCTCAAAGCATCAGCAACGACATTTGCTTTTCCCGGGTGATAACGAATATCGCAATCGTAATCACTTGCAACTCCAACCATCGGCGTTGCCTCATGTTCAACTCTCTTTTGATCTAAAGATGTGTTGCAAATCTTGTGATCGGTGAACACCGTACACTTAGTTCCATATAAATAATGTCTCCAGATCTTGAGAGCGAACACCACTGCACCAAGTTCTAAATCATGAGTCGTATAGTTCTTCTCATGAATTTTTAACTTGGTCGGGTATGCCATATGAAATCACCCTTTATTTTTTCTCTTTGCATCACCACAGCGCTCCAAAACCTTTCTTCGAAGCGTCGCAATATGCGATGATGTTTCGCTTCCTTCAGGTAATGCAAGGATTGGTGCACTGCACAGTTTTTGCTTAACAGTTGAAAAGCTGCTTCTTGTTTATCGCCCACTCAGAAACTTGGCCTTCTTTTGAGTGGCTTAGTAATTGGTTTTTGCGATCTTTGAAATTCCCTTCATTGATCTCCGGTTAATACCCAGCAAGACCTAAAAATTGACGAAATCTCGTAGGTGACTTAGGAGATTGTCCAATCTTTTATGGATTCAATACTTGGCTGGTATACACATGAATTCCTTCTCTATCGATCCCAACCATGACCGAGGAAGGAACTGTACTTTTGGGGATCCAAAATTCATCATTTGGAAAATTTTTGACTACAACTCCTCTTTTCCTTCAACAACTCCAATATTTATCTTCAGATGCTCTTCGTACTCTTGCTGCTCTTGGAATAGATCAAAATATCGTCAATAGAGACAATCATGAATATGTCCAGATCAGGTTTGCACACTCGGTTCATGAGTGTACATTAAAAACAGCAGGATGCGTTTGGTCAAACAAACGGCATAACTTGATATTTGTAATGGCCATACAAAGTTCTAAAGGCCAGTGTCTTCGGTAATGTCTTCTTCTCAAACCCTTTATTTGTGATAACCCTGTCCTCTGGTCGATTTTCCGAGTAGACACTCGACCCTTGAAGTGATCAAATAATGCATAAATTCTTGGGGACGTGTGATAGTAGGATGGCCTTGTAAGAGGCCTTTCCTGCGGCTTTTAACGTTCTTCACCGTTAGTTTATTTAATTCCCGGTAATCCAATGCACATCCGGAAATGATCCGTCTTTCTTCTTGACAAACAAGACGGAGCTCCCACAAGGTGTGGAACTGGGTGTCTTATAAAGCCTTTATCGGAAGTTCTTTTTAGTTGCTCAGGATAACTCTTTTCATATCGAAGGCGCCAATCGGGATTAAATAAGGTGCTCTTCGTTGCTAATTTGCTACAGGTTTGCAACACCATGGGTACCAAATCAATTTGAAACTCCACTTGTCGAGTCGGGAGGGAGAAACGACGAGAAGACAGACCCGAAAGTCCTCAGGGAAAATACTTCGGGGGGAAAGTCTTGAACAATTTGGTACATCCTCAAAGTCGCTTCTTTCTACCGACATGTCTTCAACCTCTTTTGCTGTGAACTGTGAGTGAATGAAGAGTTGACATGTGCCAAAAAGATAGGAAATCATTTTTCCATTTACTTCTGGCTTTTGTGCATGAAATGATAGTTTAATGTGTCACATTTCCCTGAGGTACTTTCCAATCACCGTGTGTATGATTAGGGTTTTTTTTCTCCAGGGGATCTCGCGAACAATCTTTTCGGCCACACAAATGACTGCGTGGTTCTTCGACAACCAATCCATACCGATTATAGCATCAAAACTTACAAAGTTCTACAAGAGGCATTCAGTTTTATGTTGAATTGGTGGATTAGGAAAAGTTTAATGTTTGCAACCCTTCATAGTATGTGTTATACCCAATTATTCCTTCCGTCAGCTAGTTCGACATCATATTAATGATCGTTAGGTGAATGGCTCGCTGATGTCAATTTGGGAGGCTAAGCTAAATGTTAGTAGACAACAAAACTTCGATCCGGCACCACGTTTCAAATAAGATATAAGCATAGCGGTTTCGTTTAGGAAGGAACGTACCCGCCAACGACGTGTCTGGGTTTGCCCTCGCATTCCAACCCACATACCTTCGCTGAGCCTTGTCATTTCTAGCTTGATTACCCACGGTCATTTTTTCTCATCTTCGGGCAGGTTTTTTTAAAGTGGCCTTGAGCTTCGCACTAAAAGCAAACCATTGCCCTGCTGATTTATTCTTGTTGTGTGTTGCGGTTGTTGTTGTTGTTGTTGTTATTGTATTGTTGTTGGCATTTGCAGGCCGACTTCTAAGTCTCTGGCAGATGGCCAAACCCTCTTGGCAGTTATTGCACCTAGGTGGAACAAGGACCTCATGATTGTATTTACACTTGGGAACATTAGAGGTTTAGACCGGCATATGATTTTCTATCACTATTGCTGGCAGTGTAGGCTGGCTATGTTTTGCTCTTATTCGGTTGGTTTTTGATTGTTCTTGGTAAAGATCATCATTCTTTCTTTTCATTTCTTGCCTGGATGTTCAGCATAAGCCTGGGTCTTATCCTCCATCAACTCAGTTGTAAATCAATAACTTTCTTGCATGGTTCTTCGATTTTGATGCCTTTACCACTGCCGAAGTATCATATAGGACATATCCACCGATGATACTTTTCACTTTTGTCGTATCTCTTCTGGGAACATTCTGGAAAGCACATCAAAGCTAGTTGCTGAAATCGTCTGACTATTAGGCACCCACATCTGGTTTGCCCTTGACCTTAAGTTTCCACATCTCAGTCTCAGTTCTTCTTGATCTCGCCCCTTAGAGCAGTAGAATTTATCAGTTTCATTTCTCTTTTGAATGCGTGCCCCATGGTCTGGCTGATGGAGGCTGCTTGTCAGTAGTAGTGGTCCTTAACTGGGCTTCCACATTGTGAAGGATGCATCATCTTGCAGCGTGCAAGGCGCTGGGAATTTGACTTGAGCTAGCTGTGGGCAATTGCTAATGCTAAACACAGACTCCATTTTCTCAAACCATCGAGTGAGTCCGACAACTCCCTTAGTGCCTTTGTAAAGTCCAAAGGTTTGCATTCAGACTTCAGGTAAGGAGCATTCGCAGCAGTTTGGGTTGGCCTTGGTCCTGAACCCATTTGCCTATTGTAGCCATTCCTAACCCTGCTTGACTTCTGCTTCAGTCATTTTTTCTTAGCAGTAAAGTAACTCCTTGATCAATTAGGCCTGAGTTGTGCATGACGTAAGACAGTTGTGGTTGGTGTTTCATTTGGAGTTGGTGTGACAGGTTTTGACCTTGTGGTTCTCTTCGGTGCCATTTTCTTCAATCACAAGAAAATACAATACCCGTTAGATTTCAATACAATCATAACGTGACATAACGTATGCATCATAAATAAAAAGATCACATCACATAGTGAAACATATAACCAACACCGTTCGAGCATAACATTATTGTACATTTATTCATATATGAACTCGTGGAATTATACATGATCTGTTTGGTACATAATGCTTCCCTATCGCTAGGTTAAAATGAAAATCAACATATAGCCCTACTAGCCGGGAGTTACCCATAATACTTAGTAGGCTATACAGGATAGCTAATCAGAAACAAAAGATCTATACAGGATAGCTAACCAAAACAAAAGATCTATACCGCCTGCTAGCTGGGAGTAACCCATAAAACTTAACAGACTGCATAGTAGATACAATCATAACCAAAGTCTAGGAACTGCTACTAGTGTCCTCCAATGTGTCAACGCGTGCTCCAGCCTCCAGGGCCTGGGTACGCATGATATGCTGAACAGCAAGATCATCTGCAGCCTGACGCTGCCACTCGTGGCGACGCGCCTCAGTCTCTAATACTATAACTCGTGCCTCTAATGCCCTGCAGTGAGCTTCAGACCTAGCCAAGGCCTGACGAGTCTCCATACCCTCTTGCTCGTAAGCAAGTCTCTCTCTCCTCAATACCTCAATCTCAGCTCTCACAGCTGCACGATCCTTCTGGGCATCGTGATGTCGTGTGCAAAACTCTGAACTCTCTCTAGTGCAAACATCTACCTGGTGAATGTGAACCCTCTGTTGACCATCTCTAAGGGCGTCATAATCTCCTCTCAGTATCTAGGTGGGGTCTTATGTGGGTCCTGCTGTCTTGCAGAAGCAGCAGCAGAACTCTCTTACCAATTCACACCCAGGTTGGTGAAGTAAGTAGTAAGTAGTAGTCTCTTCCAAGGTGGCTTTAGTGTCAGCCTCGGGAATATCAGCTCTGCGGCTAGTAGATGGTGCAGGTAGTGGTATAGGTAACAATGGTGGGGTCCCTGATGGGTGTAGTGAATGATAGTAGGCTGATGCTACATCTCTCATCTCAACCTCGAGTGCTCTAGGACTAAGAGGTCGAATACGTGGAGATAAAAAGAATGGTGGTAGTAGAGGTGTAGGTGCCTCATCTCAGTGACACTAGTCCTCAGAGGATGCTCGGGGGCCTTAGGGATGTATCTGGTACTTGATCCTCAGGTGCAGTACTCAGGAGAATGTGGTAGCCTGCTCAACAACTGTCGGAAGCCTCCTCGTAAGGATCCCTCAGATGGAATACGCCAAGATCACGCCTCTTTAGATTGTGATACAGAAGTATAGGTAATCGGCAGAATCAGAGCAGACTTGACTACTGTGACCAGCAGAAATAACTTATATGAGTATAGTATATAAGGCTCTTATAGTAATATAGTAATGTATTAGATACCACGATTATATCAATTATGATGCATTCTAGTCCCACTAATGCAACAAATAGTGTATTGCATGCATGTATAACTAACACATATGTATGTCCCGTGTACAACCCCGTTGTATGAATTCGTTGTTTGAAAATGGTTATAGTCCAGCAAAAACATTTGACCTGGTTCTCTATAACCTTGGCTCTTGATACCAATCTGTAACACCCCCAAATTGGGTCGCAGCGGAATAAGGGTCCGGGGCGTGTTACTTCAAGATCAATAGCACAAGATATATAAGAACGACACAAAAAGTCATTTAAAATGATACATTGGATTTAATTGAAAGACTTAATACAAAAGCATATAGCTTTACTTGTTCATTGTTGAATATTACAAAAGTTGACAATACATTTCCCAAAATATGATGCACCTAAATCTTTAAGCGTGCAATCCAAATATAACCCAATCATCCCTGGCATCCCATGCTATTGATCTCCAGAAAACCATTAGCTTAAAAACGGTCAACCAAAAATTGGTTGGTGAATTCATAGGTTTGAAGTAAATCATATATGCAGGACCGCAAGACTTTTTAGTGATAAGGCAACAATGTATAGATCTGTCTAACAAGAAACTAGATTACATTTACACTTAGCTCATGGACCACTGAAGCTCGACGATCTTTCTTGAATTAAATATTTTATTGGCTATTTCTGCAGCGCTAAGCAGATGTTCAACCCGCAACTTCCCCAAATTCGACATGCTATAACGTTCGTTCTCGGTGATAGCTAGTCACCCGAACGGGGAGGTCGTAGTTCTGTGAATAGATCTATTAAATAAATTCGCGCTCACATAATGCAGTTCCCAACCATTCATCTTTAGCAATTGACAGTCATGATTAATAGGGGCTTAACTTGGGTTATCGTACTTGGGCAACATGTATCAATACTGTGCATCCAATTTTAGAGAGAAACAAAGAGAATGTTTCCACCGCATAATTATATCAATCATTGAAATCGTATAAATTGTGGGGACTATGAGAACTTCGACCTTGAGTTCAGATAATCCAAATATCGCAGATTAGTTAAAGCGTCAGCGTTAAAAGATCGAATGTGCGCAACCTAAATTATCATAGGTCGTATAACGTACGCGTAGTACTTGAATACAATTTTATGTGTTTCCATCGTACTATTCGCTGGGCTTGCTATATATCTAGGAGTGTCATGGACATGACGTTCGAGGAGTTAGGACACTTTAAATCGTAAATCAACAACTCGTTTCGAACGGCCTATCCGATGGACGGCTCATTATGAAACTCCCTAGTAATATAGTACTTTGATAACCACATAAAAATTCTTTATAGTTCAATCACTAACTAATGGTTTTGGTAAAATTACGTTTAATAAGTAAAAACGTTTATAATTATCGTTTTAGCAAAACTAGCATAACTTTTGCGTTTTAAGCCCAATTTTAACGTTTCGTATGCCCATCTTTTCGTATTAGGACGAGTTATCATAATTTAACATTTTCAATATTTTGACCCTTTGGTGAACAGTAACTTTTACTGTTCACATCAGACATGACTTATAAAAAGATCGTTATTCGTTGTCGTAAAAACCCTGTAAATGTCGTATTTTAATTCGTTAAGCTCTGTTTTTAACGATTCTTTCTGAGGCGTTGTGTGTCAGTTTTGAAAGTTCTATAATTTTATGAGGTTTACAAAAATATAACTTTCTGTCATGAATAGTAACTTTTATAAAAATAGTTTTATAAAAGTATTAATTGTCGTAAACTCGCGAAATTCATAACTTGTTCGTTATTAATTGAAAAATTACGATTCTTATCATTTTGGAATCCCAAAAATATGTATTATTTGTTAAAAATATCAAACTTTCTGTTTGATATAAATTTTATAAAAAAATATTCAATAAAATTTATAACTAAAATAATAATCAAAAATTATAATTATTTATAAACGCCGTTTTAATTAACGTATAACTCGTTTTTAACGTAACTTTTTCGTTATTAATCCGTTTAACAAGTTTCTTACCTTTTCGGAATCGTCGTGATTTGTATTATCTTATAAAAACATAAAATCCCCTGTTTGGAATTCGAAAACCTACTGCCCTATATGATCTTTTATATAATTATTTATATAATATGTTTTATATATACTTTTCAACCTCACAATTTACCACAAGTCTTTTATAACTATATATATCATATGTTATACATATAATAATGTCCATAAGTTCATATTTGTCCAAGATCATCAAGATCACAAGTTATTAACTTTACATGGAATCATAAACTTTCTTAATTAACTTTTAATTACAAGTTTATATATGAACTTTTTATGCTTAAACCGAGATTGTACAAGACTTATATATCCTTTATTTCATGATATTACCAACATCATAATATGTGAGAAAGTGTACAAAATCATAATCACAAGTAAAATTATATTTTTCATGTTCAAAAGTATTCCTAATGGTGATTTCACTATATAGCATATCATATACATAAAAACTCATAAACCAAAAGCATAAAGGTTTAAAGTAGACCTTATGATGTATGATGATGATGATAAACAAATGCTAAACCCGTGTTTAGCCTTAAAATCCAAACTTGCACAAAGAAAACCCTTGTTTTCTTCAATAAAATCCCTAGCTTCCTTTTCTTGATTATTACTTGCAAATGGTGATTCAATGGTTGGAAACACCTTAGAACATCTTAGGATGGATGTGTATAGAAGTGTATAGGTTGAATAAAATTTTGTATGGATTGCTTAGAGGGGGGGTTTGAGCCGTGGGATAAGAGGGCACAAAAGGGAAGAGTTTTTGATTTTCTTGTTAAGTGTAAAGTGTGTAGATGATAGTTCTTGCATGAAACTTGTATATATATAATCCTAGTTGGTCAAAAGTGTGCATTAGGAGTCCAAGGAACATGAGGAGGGTTTTAAGGGTTCTTGTGTTCTTGTCTTGAGTCAAAGTAACAAGGTATGGCTAGGTATTAATGAGCAAGTGAAGTACATTGACCAAATGGAAGAGTTTTCTTATATTTCTTGTATATATTGCAAAAATTTCGGCATACATATGATATATATGATATATTTTGTAACTTTTATGTATTGGGTATAAATGTGGGTATTTGTTGAAGCGTAGAAAAGTTTTGGTGGTTCCGGGAGTGCCTAAACGTAATTTATCGCGAAACGAAATCAATTTACGTAACCAATAAAAATAAAATAAACAAAGTTAATAATTATACTCAAAATAATTACTTAACACTTGCTTGATGTAAACATTTATTTGTTTGGTGTCCGTTTACGCTAAACGATAATTTTTAACTTACGCGATTTAACTTAACTATTAAAAATAAAAGTAAACGCGTACGAGAAAGAAAAATAAATAATTAGTAAAATAGATGACGTCGTAAAAGACCTGAAAATACGGAATGTTACATATGGCGTATTGGTCTTTATGTCTTCGTGGTTTCTTGTTAAGTGTAGGCACGGATACGCCGTATCTTCTTGATGGATACAACTTATTGAGGTAAAACCAGTTGATTCTTCTTCATTGACCAAAGTATTGATTCATCAAAGTCTTGGATACGTCGTATAGGTCTAGAATAATACGGCGTATTTTTTGTCAGATTAGTAGGCTTTCTCGAACTCTTTGTTTATGCTCCAAAATGCATGCCTTTTAGCATAACTTCACCAAGTGCTCCATAATTACTGCAATTCTCAAATACAAACGATTAAGTAACAATTCTTTGCAATAATTATACAAAATGGGTTAATTACATGGGATAAATGATGCTATAAAATAGATGTTATTTGATGTCATCAAATATCCCCCACTTGAATTCTACTTGTCCTCAAGTAGCCTTTAGAAGTTTACAAAAATGTGTCCCTAAGGATATTTTTTGTTAAAGCATTTATTTGATCTATTACAAGTACACAACCAAACACCTCACGAAATAGGAAGATGAAAGCACTCAAATCACTCAACTAATCTATGTAGTAACATGTAACTAATTGGCTCAATTGCTCGGTCGTGACGAGTATTCTATCATAAGCTTGGCAAGGATACACATTTCCGCCGCTAAAGCTAAGGAGTAACAAGTTTATAAAGGTAAATATGGGTTTATATAAGAATGATTAGGGTTGATTACTCTAACAAATCTTTATCGATTCCAATATTATAGGAGGGCGACAAAGACCACACATACACACCCGTAACGACAGGATAGACACATATGACTGCTCACTCCCATCTCGAATAAGCTAAAGAGTAGGAATAGTAGAGTAATATAGGGTATGGATCTTCTAAGTTTCACCAATAGTAATAAACCAACAAGGCAACTGAGACATGCATACATGGCCGTAACGACAGAATAAACATGCACGCTCGATCACATCCTCATTCGCGTAAAACCCATGGTTAATGATTAGGAAAGGGAATTAGATTGTTGTTAAATAAAAATTA
>BQNB010035261.1:0-50992 GCA_026074375.1 Tanacetum coccineum | reverse complement strand
GGGATTTTGGTCTTTATATGGTTGACTTTGGTTGACCAAGGGTTGACTTTTGTTATCCTTTGATAGCATTCTCCCGGCTCTTGTATTCTCTTTTCCTTTCCCGTGTCTGTGTTTGTCCGGTTTTGACCGTTTTTTTGAGATTTTTGCAATATCCGTACCTACACAATTACAAAGACAGAACAAGCAATATACAAGCATTTTAAGCACTATTTTGTCTTTTTAGGGCCATTTTTGATATAAAACAGATATGTGTTTTCACACATATCATGAAGCTAAGAATGATAAATCTTTAATCGATGAACCTCCCGAAGTCGAACTCAAGGACTTACCTCCTCATCTTGAATACGCATTTTTGGAAGGTGACAATAAGTTGCCCGTCATAATTGCTAAAGACTTGAGTGTCGAGGAACAAACCGCTCACATAAAGGTTTTGAAGTCACACAAGCAAGCCATCGCTTGGAAACTCTCCGACATCAAGTGTATTAACCTAGAATTTTATACTCACAAGATTCTTATGGAAGAGGACTACAAACCGGTGGTTCAACACCAAAGACGGGTGGTTCGTCAATAATATATATATATATAATATATAAGCAAACACTCAACCAAATACCTTTGACCAAGGCAAGAAGTCAAAATTCACTAAATAAAATACATATGAAACCGGAAGTATGAGTTCCCGGGTCGTTATGTCCCAACGAGGCTTGAATGGAAAATCGAATGACGGATTGATGATTGATGTTTGAATATGACAATGATATGATGAGCTTTCTATTTCTACCAATCAAATATACAAAAACGATTAAATAAAACCTAAAAACGAAAGCTATATAACTTAAAACCTAAAACGGGCACGAAAAACGAGGGCTAAAAACCTAAATTTTTTATAAAAATTACACTAAGTGGAGAAAAAGTGCAGAAATTTAACAAAATTAAAAACCCCAAATTTTATCTAATGGTTAAAGCTTAATTAAACTAATTAAAACTAAACCTAACTAATAATTAAACTAAAACTAACAAGGACTAACAATGGACTAACGACAGGGACTATTTGTGACAAAAGACCAAAATAAATTCTTTTTTTCCTACCCTGAACCCCAATCCCGATTTTAGTCCAAGTCCCCAAAAAGTGCTGATTTTAAAAAGTCGTTTTTAGCCAAAACGCAAAACACGAAAGTTGTTCACAACATGTTTTTAAGCAACTTTAATAAAGACACCTTGCGAAAATAAGCACTTTATAAGCTCCAAAAAGCCAAATAAGCTGCTGATTGCAGAAAGTTGCTTAAACTTTTGGTTTTTGGTATTTTGGACACTACAAACTCAAAATAAGCTCAAATTCAAAAAGGAGAGATGTTTTGGAAAGCTTATATGTTGCTTAATCTGATTCCAAAAAGCTTTTTCAACCAAACACAACTTAACTTAACTCAATTTGCATCAAAAAGTAGTAAACTCTAAAATTTTCCTAAATAAGCCAAAATAAAAATAAGCTAAAATCACCAATAAGCCAAACTGAAAAGTGGTCTTTTGGAAATAAGCTCACTAATGAGTCCTTATTAAGCCCACCTATTCACTTTTATAAATAAGCCACTGAAATAAGCACAATAAGCACAAATCACTACACTACTATTTTTTGGATTTTAATGAAAATAAGCACTTTTAGACCTAAAATAAGCTACTGAAATAAGCTCAAAACTTTAAACAAACCTCAAACAGATTTAGTTCACCCTCCAATGAGCTTATGCTCAAAAAATCATAACCTAAAACCTAATCTAACTATCCTAAAAGTGAGATCAAAAATTGGTGAACTACCGGTACTAACTAAAAGTTAGTACCGCTAGCTTTAAAAGTTAGTACCGCTAGTTCAAAGTTAGTACCGCTAGCTTAAATAAAACACAATAAAATAAGAAATAAGCAAATAAGCTAAAACAGATATTTAACTATCCCTAATAAGCACTCATGCATAAGAATAAGCAACTAGAATAAACTAGAATGACAAATAAGCTGAAAAACTAAAAACTGATAACTTCTTAAAACTACTTTGAAAAGGCAAATAAGCTTAAATAAGCTCTACTAGATACAATAAATAAAAATGGGCTTAATCTTAAATAAGCAGAAGTAAAAAGCTAAGCAAATCTTAAATAAGCAGAAGTAAAAAGCTAATAAGCAAAAAAAAAATTGAAACAACAGTACTAACGGTACTAACCTGGAGTTAGTACCGCTAGCTTTAAAAGTTAGTACCGCTAGTTAAAAGTTAGTACCGCTAGCTTTAAAAGTTATTTTTTTTCTTTTGATTTTAAGCTGAATTGGATTCTAATTTGTTAAAAACAGATTATCAAATGACAAAATAAGGTACTTATAATCAAGAATAAGCACTTACATAAGCTAAATCAATCTAACAGTTTTAACAAATGAACTAACAGTACTAACTAAGAAAGTGATACAAACTATTTTTGAACTGAAATCTACGTAGGATAAGTACTAAACAACATGATAAAGCATAAATAAGCAAATATAAGTAACAAATGAGCTCTATAAGCAGTTCTACAGTAAGTAAGAAAATTGAGAAAAAGAGAGACTTACAACACCCTTGCTTAAAACAGGGTTAAACAAAGAATCGACAAGCTCTAGCTTGTATAAAACAAGCTAGTGAGAGTCCATAAGCCCATCCAGAACTGGCTTATCATCCATAAAGTAAGCTGTGGTGTATTTGAGAGTGATTTTTGTTATTTTCTCTTAACTACTTATCTTTTTTTTTCTTTCACTAAACAAAAACAGCTTATAAACAAGCTCCTTTGAAAGCTTTTCAAATGCAATTAGGCACTAGTTAGCAAGTGAGAACTTGGAATTTAAAAATTGGATTTTAACATAAAATCTCAACACTTTATTAAACTTGGAAATTAGTACAAAGCTGAAAGAAAAAGTACAAATAGCTGTAAATGACTGAAAATTAAGCTAAGATTTTCTAAGATATTAAAAACTAAAAACTAACTCTCTAACTTGGGTTACAATGGCCCTATTTATACTAAAATGAATTAAGGTCTTGGTTTCTTGGACTCTCTTCTCTTCTTTCTTCTGTGTTTCTTTGTAGAGACAAAAACCAAGTGTGTTTGTTGTGTGAGGTGATTCTAAAACAAATCCCAGCCTTCAATTTCTTTTGTGCTTCTTTGGAGTCAATCATAGCCATCGAAAATACTTGGGAATGGTGAGGGATTGCTAAAATGGCACTTATACAGCTAGGGGGGGTTGATAGAGGAGTGGTTGAAATGATTTATCTAGGGTGTTGAGTGGTTTGCAGGGAGAAGGTATGGGAAGACATCCCTACTCTGTACCTGGGTTTTGTTGGGCGGGAAAGATGGGTTTTGGGAAGGTTGGCAGCTTTGGCCCCTCAAGTCTTTATAACTTTCTTGCAAACTTTACCCAGTTTTCAATTTCAACCCTTGTCTTTTTAACTCTTATAATACAACTTGAGGTTTGGCAATTTTAGTCCCTTAAGTTGTATTTCCTTCACTTGGTTGACTATAGACTTTGATTTGACTTTGTCTTTTCCATTCCATACTTGGCTTTGATTGTTTTTGGCTGTGTTTTTGTCCTGTTCTTGAATATCCGTTTCCTGCACAATTCAAATGCAAAACATACAAATACAATGTATTTTTGGTACATTTTTAGTCATTTAAGTCCGTTTTTAATGGAAAATGGTATGTGTAATTAAGCACATACCACTTTGCCTGCAAAATCAAGTGAGTGATAAAGTCATAAAAATTCAAGGCAAGCAAATTCAATGTATAAAATTTATGCTTGTATCACAATAATCCAGAAATTCTTACCTCGGTTAACGAAGTAACCCCCACAACCGATGGGTATATGGTTTGTAGGGGGACGATCATCACCGCCATCGTCATCGCCGTGGCCCCGTGCAACATCTGCCGACATCTGTACAAGTACAATTAGGATAACATATAGAAATTCATGAACAAAATAATATAAGCACGCACACATCTAAATACATATATATCCAAATAAATATACACATTTAAACAATCCATAACAATTTCATTCATTCATTCAAATATATAAGTGTCTTTTGCAAGTTACAACTCAAGATCAATCTTCTTCTTCACTAGAATAAACAACATCTACACCATCATCATCATCAACATTGACGAGGTCTTCATCATCAGAATCTGCTAAATCATGAGGAAGGGCGTCTTCATTATCAATAATATCATCGTCTTCATCAAGATCAATGATATCTGGCGGTGTGTCAACCTCTGTTGACTGACCATCTATATGTAAGGTCGCATTATCCAAGTCATTCAAACTAATAGAAAGTGGGAGATCAGATGACTTGTCAAAAAGTATAACATCAGGATCTTTCTCTACCACGATGACACCCCCGTCCAAAAACTTTTTATGATTCACATGTTTGACGACCATCCAGTGGGGTTGTCGTCTTGCCATATCTTCAAGGTAGAAGCATTGTTTGACTTGTGTTGCGAGAATGTATTGATCATCTTTAAACGCCTCACCTTTTGTCAAGATTTGTGTCATGTTGTTTCTAATGACAAGATGTTTGACTTTACGTCCTTCGTTGCTAGTGTTAAACCACTTAACTCGGAACAACACAACTTTGAATGACAAATACGAAAACTCGATGATTTCTTGAAGCTGACCATAATATATTTCTCCATCCCTCCCAAAAGGTGAACAAATGCCGCTGTTTTGAGTTGTGCGACATTCATCACGGCTGTGCACGACAAACCTCACACCGTTGACTACGTAAGAGTTGACTGAGATTGGAGTCGGTGTTGGTCCACCAGACAAAGCGAATAACTCGCTGGTTGCGCTAACACCTGGGTCATTGTTTATGTGACATTGACGGATCCATGAAGAAGATAGGATTAGATAAAGAACACAAAATATGATATCGTTATTTTTACAGTTAAGTACACAAAATAGGTCTAAGTTTACCTGCGACCCAAACCAGTCGGGGAATTCTTCTTTCATGTCTTTGTTAGGAAATTTACTGAAAAACATTCATGTATTAGAATAAGTCATCGAAAAGATAAGTTAAGAAAAAAAGCTTCAAAATAAAAACGCGTACCTCTTGAACTGGGACCGGTACGTGTCGATTTCAGGACTGTTGTGAAGTACATACCATGTCACTTTGTTCAACTCTTGGGCATCAAACCGAATAATAGACCATAAACCAATCGATTTACATAGTGATCGGAACACCTAAAACTGACACGTTGGGGAAGATTAAATTTCATGGTAACATCTCAAAAATAATGAGAACTGAAAGTCAATACTTCTTCTGCAACATAACCCTCTGCAATTGAACCTTCCGGCTTAGCTTTATTTCGTACATAACCTTTTAGCTTCTTCATGAATCTTTCAAATGAAAACATCTACCAGGGGTGAATAGGCCTGCCTTCAAGAGCCTCTAGAGGTAAATGGATAACCAAGTGAATCATAATGTCAAAGAAAGCAGGAGGATATATGAGCTCTAGATTGCACAGAATATCGACCACCTTGTTCTAAGCTTTCAACATGTCATCCTCTATCAAAGATGCATAGCAGATTTGCCTAAAGAATGAATATAGCTCGATTATTAGTTTTGCAACCTCATCGAGAAAGAATTGCTAAAGTCCGTAAGGAAGTAAACGTTGCATCATTATATGACAGTCATAAGACTTCATGCCCTATATGTTGGTATCATTATCGATCACTTTGTGCTTGAAGTTGGATCCGAACCTATCTGGTGGTTTAACTCCTTTGATGAACTGACAAAACCTTTTTCGTTCTCTGGTGTGAAAGAATACGTAACCTATAGCTTCGAGCACTTCCTGTTTTTGGTTTGGCCAAGCCACAAGCCACTTCGAATGCCCAACCTTTTCAAGTCTTATCTTGCCTTGGCGGTGTCTTTAGATTTGTCATTCATTAACGAAGTGTTCAAGATGGCATCCAACACATTTTTTTGATATGCATGATGTCTAAATTATGTTCTAGTGTAAGAAAAGACCAATACTCAAGCTCGTAAAAAATAGATCGTTTAGTCCAGTTTAACTCGACATGAACATTATGTTTTATCTTCACACCCCCGTAACTCGGATGTTTACCCTTCACACGCATGGGCAATCTAGCAAGTTGAGCCTGGATTTGATCCTGGTCAAATTTTCTAGGAGGATATCCATCTTCTACCTCAACATTAAATTCAAGTAACCTCCTCTATTTATGGGGCTTCTTTAAGAATCTTCTGTGGCTAACATAAGCTGTTTTGCCTAACACACGCATAAATGGAGTGTCTTTATTACATGTAAGGCATGCCTTGTAACCTTGCCCACTCCACCCAGATAAACTACTTCTAGTAGGAAAATTGTTGATGGTCCATAATACCATCGCTCTCATATTGAACTTCTGGCCTATAACAACGTCTATAGTCTCGACACCTTCAGTGCCCATAAAACCTTTAGGTAATCAATTAAAGGCCTCAAGTAAACATCAATTTCCTTGCCGGGGATTTAAGGCCAGGAATTAACAACATCAACATAAAAGAACTCTCTTTCATACATAACCACGGAGGCAGATTGTATGTTGTCAATATCATCGGCCACATGCTGTAAGCCTGACTAAGTTTTCGAACGGATTGAAACCATCAGCAACCAACCCTAATCGAACATTTCTTGGTTCTTTTGCAAAATTCGAATACTTGGTGTCAAAGTTCTTCCATGCTCTACCATCAACCGGGTGTTGCATCTTATCGGGCTCTGTACACTTTCTAGTAGCATGCCAAGTCATTTCCTTTGCAGTGTGACTAGACTTGTACAAACGTTGTAGTCTAGGAATGATCGGAAAGTAACGCAACACCTTCTTAGGAACTTCCTTCCTCGGTGTGTTACTGTCTTTCAATCTACTCGTTTTACACACCGGACAGAAATGCACATCTTTGTTATTGTCGCCCCAAAATAAGAAGCAATCGTTTACACAAGCATGTATCAACTCGTACCCTAACCCGATCATTTTAAATGTCTTCTTTATTGCATAGTATGACGGTGGGAGCTTGTATCCTTTCATGGTGGGAAATACATGTTGGAAAAACTCTAGCATTTCATTGAATATAGAATCAGTCAATTTACCTTTAACCTTAAAATAGGTAAACTTTGCCATAAAGTCTAATCGAGTCACATAGTCACAACCGGGGTACAGCTCCTCGTTGGCACTGAGTTGACTCATTTTGTTCATTATTGAGTCGGTTCATTACTTGTCTCACCAATATCTCCTTGAGTTGACTCATTTTGTTCATTATTCGGAGGAATATAGCTAAGATCATTAAGTAACGCTATCATGTCACTCATCTGAGGTTGTCTTGTGTTATCTATTACTAGCGGTGGCAGAGGAAGATCCGGTTCACCGTGGTGAACCCATGTTTTATAACCTGGGTCCCACTCATATCTCGTAATGTGTTTTGGAAGGTTTATATGCAACTTAATTAAACACATTCAAACAAGGAATACGAGATGTTTTGCTCACCTAGTGCAACTATGGAAGGAAATCCTAACCCACTCTTTGAATGATTCGTCTTATATATGAATGCATATAACCGATTTACTATTTGAGAAAATTTTGGCAGCATTTCCCCTCAACTCCCTAAATATGTGTTTAAAGACATATTCGTAGGAGTAAAGGAGAAACACTGTCGAAATCATCTCAAATAGTAAACCAATTATACGTATTCATATCCTAAATGAGACAAAACATTCAAAAAATAGTCCGAAGTTTACATTAAGTGTTTTTAGTTAAGTAAGCTTGTTAGGATTAGCTTATATACATAATAAGCTATCCAGAACTTCTTTCATTTTTGAATTTTAGCTTAAATTGAATAGTGTGCATAGCTTTAAGTGAAATCAAGCAAAAGCAAACTCAAACCCCCTCTTTCTGTAACAGCTTTTTCATAAGCTGTTTTAGAGCTTATTAGTGAGTTTCAGTTTATGTTGTTTTTACAAAAAGTGCTCAAAAATAGGTTTTCTTTAAGTTTCAATCTTTAGTTTTTGTAAAAAAGTAAAAAATAAAAAATAGCAAAAATGGGGGTTTGCCAGACTTGAACCCACGACCTCCCTCTCACAACACACACGACTTAACACTTGTGCTACAATAGCTCATCCGTCTACTTCTCTTTCCAAATTTTTATTATACACGTTTTTCTTTTCTATTTCCTAACATAAGCCGTAGCTTATTAAGCTTATTCTAGGGCTTATTCTTTAAGCTAGTAGGTAATTAGTATTTTTCACTTGTTCTTTGTTGCATTTAGGATTTTCCCTGAATTTTTCATATTTTTCTATTTAGTAGATTAATTTTAATCATTTTTCTAAGGTTTTAATTTTCGAAAAATTATAAAAAATAGAAAAAAGTTTCAGAAAAATACAAAAAAATAGTTTTTAGCATAAGATTAAATACTTTTAGGTTTACATTCAGAAAAATCATTATCAACATTTTTAGATTTTAATTTTAATTTTTAAGCCTTTATTTTTAATTTTAAAAAATAGGATTTTAATTTTTAAAATAGTTAAAAATAGTTAAAAATAGTTTTATGAGTTTTTATGTTACTTTAGACTTTTCTAAGTTTAAAATTCATTTTTCTAAATTTTTAGGACTTAATTTGCTATTTTTTAGGATTTAATTAGATTAAAATAGTTTTTAATTCATAATAAATTCAAAAATAATCAAAAAAATGTTTTTCCTTTTCTTAAAATTTTCTTTCGTCCTAATTTAGGTTTAGAAATTTAGTTTGCATTTTAGGAGTTAATTTTAGTATATTTGCTTATTTGTCGCGTTCTATTTGCTCCCGTTAATTAGTTCAAGTGTGTAATTACTTTTAATTGTTTATTTTAATTGTTGCTTTTATTTAGTAGTTATAGATACTCAAAAATATATTTTCTCTCATTCAAATCATAATCCAAGCTAAAGCAAGGTTTTAATTTCACAAGTCGTTGGGGAAACGACCCGGGTGATCATTCTTCCCGGTTAAATATACGTATTATATATTATATATATCTTTTAGAGTGAGCTTTTCTTAAGGGAGACTTTAGGAAAGTTCTTAATTGCTCTTTTAGAATATTACTGTATATTTTATTGTGTATATAAAACTGCAATCAATTTTTGGCGTCATTGCCGGAGACTTGTGTTAAAGATTCCTTCGTTTACGTTTGTTGAGTTTGATTTGAAGATCCTTTCGTTTACGAAATTTATAATTTTGTTATAAAAATCAAAAACCCAAAAAAAATATATATATAAAAAGTAAAAAAAAATATTTTCTTTTCTTTTTAGTATAATTATAATATAAAAATATTAAAAAAAATCAAAAATATAAAAAAATTGTCTTTAAAAAAAAAGAAATAAAATACACAAAGTTGGTAAAAGAATACCAACAAATAATACATTCAATTGAGGTATTATCATAAATAAGTTCCGGTGAACTTGAAAAGTTCCCAAATCGAACCAAAGATTCAAAAACTTGTCATTTGTGTCATTTACGAGGTACGACTCATCTTAAGGGAAAGAGTTGCACTTAGAGTTCTTAAGATAACATTCTTCTATATACATTTTATATCACATTTTGTCCCCTTATTTTAAAATAATAAATTTCTCCTTAGTATTTGAAATACTAATTGATTAAATTTAGCGCACGAAAAATTCCATGAGGAGAAAAATTATACCATGATATTGCATAAATTCATTTTGTATTAGCTCCCCTTCAACATAGTATATGGGATACCATTAATTTATAAAACTTAACATTACAAGGAAAAAATAATATGACACCACAAATATGTTGGACGGCGGTAAGTTGAGAGGCCTTAGTGGACCAATGTATATTAGTAATTGAATATTATTAATTCACTTTTAATTTCACGAAATCTATTTTGGATACATAAATTAACTTTATGAGATGTACACAAAATACATTTAAAAGGCTTTGGTTTAAAATTCCCCAAACTTGATCCACATAAAATAACATTGGAAGTACCAACAAGTTTTTAAAATTATTTGAGTAAGGAGTGTGGAACATACATTTTAACAACTACATCTTTATGGATAGATACCACAATTTGAACCATTATAAAAGTTATTTTTGAAAAAATTGTGTTCAACGATTTTTAAAAACCATGATAGTAGACTTCTCTTCTATTTGTAGAGTAAGCGCATTGAAGCGTACACTACCATTATTACATTCGGGAGCGAGTTATGCACTGAAATGTACATAAGTCATTGAGAAAAATTAGAAATGACATGTTTTAAAACGTTTGAACTCTTGCTCGAACTTCATTTACACACCCGTGTCAATGTTAATCAACATTTCTAGGTACGTAAATGTTATCGATTCCAAGAGACATGTCGAGAAGATTCTTTTTGGTATTTTTGAAAAAAAAATTATTTTATATTTTGTTTTTCTAGATTTTATATTTTTCTATTTCTTTTTGTTGGTTTTATATTTTTGTATTTTCTTTTTTTAAAATATGTAAAAATCAAAATAAAGAGAAAAATCAACAATATTTACACGTCGAAGTTTCCATTAGCAGTGACAGTTGTTGCTAGAGTTGAAGTAGATGAAGATGAATTAGGTAGTTGTTGACGTTTATCGGATGCATCAGCAGTAGTAACAGCGGAAGAGTTTGAAACAACTTGATTCTCTCCATTTAAATATTCGTCAAACAAAGGACCAAAATATACTTTCCAACTCTATCATTGACATCATGACTATCATATTTGCTGTAGGAACTTTTGTTGACATTGTGGTGCGAGGCTTGAGCCATTTTGTTCAAACGTCATCTGACATTAAGGTTCGAGGCTTGAACTATTATGTTTAAACGTCATTTTACATTAAGGTTCGAGGCTTGATCTGTTGTGATCAAACGTCAAATTGATATTGAGGATCGAGGCTTGAACTGCTGTGTTCAAACGTCATTGTCTTTTGACCAGTTGTGAATCCCTTGTAACACTGGTTTCCTGAGATAATCTTTTTCTTTTCAGCAACACACACTCTGAGATTTTCCTTCTTGACATTATATGATGTACCTGCACTTAAATCAATACTTTGTTTCTTTTGAACATTGATTGATGTACCTGCACTTAAATCTAGAGTTTGTTTGCATTTATGAATTTTAGAGATATCTACATTGAACACCAATGTTGTGGCGTTCAAACTATCAACATTGACGTAGTGCCAAAGAGTCGAAGTAACTTTCCTTGTGGGGAATCACACCTAGACCACATCTTCAAATTCTACCCGTGGGTTTCCACCAAATACAAGATCTAGGAGACGTTTTCTCATGCACATCGGAAGACCTTAGTAGAAAGAAAAATCTATTCCCTGTGTAAAATATCTGCCCTATAGGTTTCTGAGTATGACTTTTTGTTCTATGGGTTTGTGACTATTTCTAGTATTATAGGATTCTAAGTAGCCTGTGTGAATTTCCTCTTTCAGCAATTTTTTGTCTATTACAAGCATCATCGTTTGCATCTAAAGGACACTTTATTGACATTGTTTTGAACAAACAAAGTGTTTGGATCTGAGATAAGATTAGAATTATTCGAGTGATCTGCTATAGGCACATTGCTATCGTTACGCAACTATCTTAAATACAGGCAAAATCCTAGTTAAGTGATATAGTGCTCCTAGGTTTTGGTTGCTATCATCATCAGTGCTTTTGAGAGTCTAGCAGAGGCATCACTTAGTTTTTGAGTTACCTATCTCTTTCTTGTGTTCTTTTTCCTAGCTTCATTAGGATTGTGATTTTATAAACCATGTCATATGAACTAAGCTTGGCATGTTCTTAGAAAATTTTCCTAGATGAGCTAGATGCATATCAAATGAGTAGGTTTGCAAACAGAAATTCTTTTCCCTTAGGGCAAATAATGTTGAGTTTAGTGACTTGTTTTGATCACACATCTTTTCCATCAACTTAGGAGGGCATAAACGTGGTTTGACACATTTGGTTCCTTGTTTTCTTTGTTCAGATTAAACCTCATTCGGTTTGACTCAACAACCTGAATTTTTTATGAGTGCATTGTAACACATGGTTGCCCCACTATTCTTTTTAACTTTCTTGATTTCGTTTTTCAAAGCGAGCAATTGCAAAATCTTTTTCCTGTATATTGATGTTCAAATAAGCATCTTTCAGTCTACTTTTTGTTCATGTTGGACAATCAAGGAGTCAGTTGGTCTGAACTCGTTTGTATGTTTTATAGAATCATTAAAGGTCTTTTGTAGTCTGTTCTCAAAATGCTCTTTTTCCTTATTTAAATGTCTTTTTTTGCAAGTAATTTCGCATACTATGTTCCAATTCGATGTTTATTGTTTCAATTGCATCCATGTCATGTTTAATCTTGGCTTCTTTACTTTTTACTTTCGAAAATTAACCATGTTGCACTAATTTTGAAGATTGATTTTGATATTTAAGTTCAAGAGCAATACAATGTGCTTCCATTCTTGAAAAATCTTTTTGAAATTGGGCAACAGTCTTTTTGAGACAAATATTTTTAGACTCGAGAGATTGGTTTGAAAATTCAATTGTCTTGTTATCAAGTGATGAATCAAGCATAAAACGTTTAACTTGACATTGTTCAGTATATTGGTCAACCCTACCTTCAGTAATGATTTCAGGTTGCTCAATATACTGTTGTCCCGTAGCAAAGATATTACATTCAGTAGTGAATTGTACCTCAGCCTTTGGGTCTTCGTCATATACATGTCTAATACCTGCATTATCGACACCTGTATCTATTAGCCTCAAAATATTGAGTCGAACATGAAGTTCGTTCATTATGTATTTAAGTCTCGGTCAATCAATTAGTTAACGTTGTAATAGGAAAGTATCGAGAATCATGCTCGATATTTAATCTAATATTGTGTATGTTAGGGTTTAGTACCAAGCAAATCCTTGAGCCCGGGGGTCCTATGTCAATTATCTGAAGTCACTAATGTGCTCGGCGGTTATAAGTAAACTTTTCCTCTTTGGAAAAAGTAGTTGATCATTATTATATTATTTCATTTTCCATTTTCTCTCATTCTCTCTCAATTCTCTCTCCTCTTTCTCTCTCTCAAAATCAACTCACTCTCTTTATCTCTTTTCTAGTTCGATTCGTGGTTCGTTATATGAAGTGAAGTGGTTCGTTATCTGATTTGAAGCTTTCAAGATTAGGTATAATATGAGAATGTTGGTAAAAGACACAAGATCGCAAGATGGCAAAGACGATAAAGACAATGTCAAGGCTCAAGTCAAGATTCGCCATGCATGAAGAACAAGCTATACAAAACAGAACAGAGTGAAGGGACCAAAGACCACATGAGCTTAATAATGAAAGCAATCTCATTGATCTCATGAAGGAGTGTCATCAATGAACTCACTTCGGGGGAGATTGTTAGCCTCAAAATATTGAGCCGAACAAGAAGTTCGTTCATTACGTGTACGATCTCGGTCATTTAATTAGTTAATGTTGTATAGTTTAATATCGGGAATCGGGCTCGAGAGTGTAATTATATTGTATATGTTTCGGGTTTAATACCAAGCAAAACTCCGGAGCCGAGTCCGAGTCATAGTTGTTATATATCCCGCGCCGTCATTTAACGTGACGGTGGTAATATAAACTCTTTTTCTATTTTAGAAAAGAGTTAGTTGTTCAAATAATAAATCTTTTCCTTTTCCTAAACTCTCTCAATCTTTCTCTCATCTCTCTACAAAACAAACTCATCTCTCTTTCTATTTTCTAGATCACATTTCCTGTGAATGATTATATGTTATGAAGGTTTAACGGATCATACAATTGGGAAGCCAGAGCTTCGTGTGGAATTCAGTGGTTGATTCGTATATGTGGTAAAACAAGCTCAATATCTCGTCCTTAATTTGGTTACAACTCAACCCACGACTCAAAATTTTTATTTTGGGCTTGGTTGTTTGGTTTAATCTTGCTCTCTACTGTTCTACACATCATAGGTATTGAGTGCTTCAAATTTTCGTCGTGTGAAACAAGTCCTTAGCTCGATGTTATAAGCAAACAATAGTATTTTTAGGTGTTTAAATTTCTTCGTGGAGAGTTGCTTCGTATTTTTGATTCCAGGAAGAAAACACATGTTAAGGAAAGGCTAATATCATACACCATTCATTGTTATTACAGTTTTTAGCTTTCTTTCGTGGTTAAAAAAACTAATATGGAATGATTTTAGGTGAATTCGTGCAGTGTTCTTCGTGGGAGGTTTGCGTTTTTATTTTATTTGTCTATGGGGGGGGTGGGGGAGGGCCCCGGAGTGGGGGGACAGCGGACCCCGTTGACAAGGTTAAGGGACAAGATCCACGTTTTTAGGAAAAAGTCAAAGGCGAGTTGCCAAAAAGTCAAAGGTGAGTTGTTTGTTTAATAAATAAAATTTCTTGGCGGTTTGTTAATATTGTGGCCTGTAGGTGCTTGTTATTGGGTGGCGAGTTGACAAGTCAAGGCGATTTGATTATTATTATTGAGCAAAATGAAATGTTACCATGCCTATTTTTAAAGACCACGGCGAGTTGCTTATTTTATTCAAGGCAGTTTGAAAAAAACTAGGCGGCGAGTTACTATAGTATATGGTGGTTTGCAAATACAGGCAGCGGTTTGATTATTTTATTTAGGCGGACGAGTTTACATTATGGCATAGCGGTTTGCTAAGGACAGAATTCGGCGGCTGGTTTCTAGACGAACACCGCGGGTTTGATTAAAAAAAAAAGAAAAAAAAAGAGTATCCAGACGACACCCTTTTTAGCGACACTTTTTTACGGAAAAAGTTGAGTAATATGTAATTTTTTATATAGCCTTTCTAACTTATTTTTACATCAAAATTCAATTTTGTTATTAGGGTAAAAAAAAATTTTGGTCGACACCCTTCTTTAGCCGGACACTTTTTGGCGGGGAAAAATTCTAAGTAAAATATATTTTTTTCTATAGCCTTTTTTGCTATTTTTACACCAAATTAGATGTTGGTATTAGGTAATTTTTTTGCAATATCCCTACTAGCGTTCCGAATTCCAAACAAATCATCAAACCATAAGCCAAGCCAAAACCATCATCATGGGACTTAAACATGCATTAAATATACAAGAAACAAACCTCTACAACAATGTCGATTATTCATCGCACGATTTTCTATTGATTTTGTAAAATCCCGTTAAAATCATTTTCAGTTTTAATCATTGCGTGTTAAAATACCTTCGTCTACATTCTAACCGTGAAACAAGAATTGATAATAACCAAAACATCAATCAATCACTTCATATCCACTGAAGATCAACGAAATCTTACACTTTTTATAATTCATTACATTCATTCATCTGTGCTACTTTCAGTCAATACATCTCGACAGATAGTCAACAATACAATATATCATGACAGGCTGGTTCAAAAAGATAGTCCACCAATGCTTGGACCAAGAAGATATTCTCAGTGGCGTTACGTTTTCTACGATACATTGACACTAAAGGAAAACAAATGAATATCTGATGGAAAGGCTTTTTGAGTGTCCCACTACAGCTAACAAGTGTAGTAATAGAAGTTGTTGCTGCAACAGTAGATTCTCCAGAAGTACCAGAACATGACGAAGCTGAGACAATACACAACATGTCTGAAGAGAACAAACTGTATTTTAAAGCTGAAAAGGAAGCTATTTTCTTGCTTCTAACTGGTAGTAGAGATGAATCTACTCAATGTAATGCTGGAAACATGCTAATGAGATGTGACCGCCATGAAAGACTACAACAGGGTGAATCATTGAACATTCAAGACGTCAAGACTAATCTGTTCTGGGAATTTGGGAAGTTTACTTCTCGTGATGGAGAATCCCATCGGAGTCTTTATTACTCCCGGTTTTACAACTGATGAATGGGGGTGGGGAGTTGAAAGGAAACAACTTGGCAAGTTATACAATGCGCAACGTGATGTTCCACAATTTCTTCAAACAACTTGAACCAGAATGGGTCAAGATTTGTGACGGTTGTTCATGCAATCAAAGAGATTTGGACACCATCTCATATCACCACACTCTTTGACATTTTGAAGCCAGTATCAAAATGAAGTTAATGATATCTGTGCTGAGTGAATAGCCAAAAGTGCAAATCGCACATTAGCACTTATTCGGAGCTCAACCTTATTCAGATAGATAATTACTATCTTAGCCACCAAACCTCAAGAATAATACAACATCATCTTCTCGAGACTGTGCATCTACCAGACAACCAAGGCAATAGAGATCGCCAAACCAGTTACACCCTCAATCTGAGTACTGTTTTCTGAAGAAGATAGTGATCCGAACAAGCTCAGCGGGATAAGGTATGCAAAATGGTGATTTGGCACTCATTGCAAAGTATTCAAGAAGATCTACAAACCTACCAACAACAACCTTGAACTTCTTCAAACTCTAGGAACAAGACTGAAGATACCACACCAAGGTATAACAACAACAATCAGTCAGGGCAGTTTAGGAATCAAAGGACAATGACAGTTGCTGGGGCTAGGGAAACAGTAGGCAGTCATGGTAGTGCAACAGAATGGGATACCAGTGCTTTAACTGCAAGGATTTGGCCACTATGCAAAAGAGACATGCAGGAAGCCAAGCGGGTTAAAAGTCTACACGGTATCACCAGGAAAAGACGTTGTATGTGCAAACAAAGTTGAACACGGTGTTCCACTGCAAGATGACTGGCTAGCGGCACGGATGAAGAGATTGATGAACAGGACATTGGAAGCACATTAAGTTTCGATGGCAAAGATTCAGGAGGTCTTACCTTGAAGAATCCCAGTTCTATGATCAGCCATTTGAACAGACGTACAAAATGATGGGAAAAAATAATGTGTTTGCAAATGAAGATGACATTCTGAGCAACTGAATCCATTAATGACCAACATATTGTTTTAGAGATGGATGATTAGCAATTGATCACTCCAGATTCATCAATATATGTATAATGATAATCAGGTGACCAAAATGCTGCAGAATGTGTTGATGAGCGTGCCACATTGCTAATTTAATTTGCCCAATTTAACTCTTGATACCGAGGAAATTAAATGATTTTAAAGCAATTAAAGAGCAACACATCTTTGATCAAGAACTGATAGGAGTGCAAGACACTAACCTTGATGGACACCTGTTGGGCTTGGGGGAGGCTTCTAGTTGTAGGTTAGTTGGTCTGATTGCACTTCCGAACAAACAAAAGTAGTTTGAGAAGTACAAAGCCTTTAATGACGGACGATGTTTATGAACATACTTCAAACAAAGTTAAAATGATACTTTATGATATTAGCTCTTAAAGACATTGAAATAAAGAAGGTTTGAAAACAAAGCCTATAGAAAATTTCAGTTCTCAATCTAGAAAACGGTGTGTTAGTCAAAAAGCGTCTTTTAACAAGTCACAAATGGCAAGGTTATCTCCAAGAGAAATACCAAGGTCATTTCGGATTTAAAGGTTAAGGGAAGAGAAAGATAATTGACAAGCTGATTGGAAATGGAACACAAAAATTAAAGTTTTTGAATTTGAAATGGGTTCTATCGTAATCCGTCAATTCTACCATTCATATGTTAGCACCCAAATGCTCGACATATAATGTTTAGACAACCTTTGCTAATCAAAGGTTCCTCAGACAGTCAATCTGAGGAAGCCTGGGTTTGTATGACTCCCCATATGATACTTTGATCTTGCAAAGATTTTCCCCCACATAGGGACAGAGACCATGACTCTTGCAAATAAGGAGCTTAGATAAACTGACTAAAGATTATGTGAACCATATGATTACACAGACATAATAGTCTTTATGAAATGTTTCAAAGCACCCTCATGGAGTATCTTTATCGTGGAAATCGCGCAAAGAAGTTAGTAAGACAATTTGTGGCGAAAAAACAAAATTTGTTAGGACAATATCCAAACATTGAATTAAAAAAACGCTTGTGCTGACTTTTCTAACCCGTATCGAAATCCATTAGTAAAAGTAGACAAGCTTACAATGAAATGACAAACAACTTTAATCATTTTAAAATGATTTGTGAACAAGCTTGGTCTAATCATACTAGGAGTTCTTTTCGATTCCTAAACCAAGATGTAAGAATGTCGACGATGTTGTCGACAGACGGCACTTTTTCGATTGAGATGTGTCCTTTCTAGACATTATCATGAAGAAAGTGGTGACGTATTTCGATGTGTTTCTAAAAAAGGAAATGAATGACGATTTGGAGTACGTTAATTCCCTTGAAAAGGAGCTTGACGAACTTGAATCAGAAAAGGCTGATTTTTCAAACATATATGATCTACTTCTCGAAGAGTGTGTGTCTAAAGATGTTACATGTTCATATTTGCATTCTCTGTCTGATTTAAATGCTAATACTGAATTGCAATGCTTATATCTTCATAAAGTCAAAGAATGTGAATGTCTTGCACAAAAGCTTTCGAAACAAACTGAATCTGTTAACAAAGAAGTTCATAATAATTTGTTAAAAAGTTTTGCTAAACTTGAAAAACACTCAATTTCTCTTGAACTTTCTTTACAACATTGTAAAGAACAGATGAAAAACAACCCAGTTTGCAAAGAAAATGCTTCAAATGTATTTCGAAAAGAACGTGAACAATATCATGAAATACAAGATTTGAAAGCTCAAATGCAAGACAAGAACATGGTGATAAGTGAGTTAAAGAAACTCATCGAGAACTGCAAGGGAAAGTCTGTGGAAACTCAGTTTAATAAACCATCTGTTGTTCGCATACCAATGCTCAACGAATTCCAAAACATCAGTTTGGAGAAAAACCGACTCACTCCTTTTTCCAAATTCTCCTGACATGAGAAGTTTTCAAAAAGAAACAGTCGTAATAAAACTAAATGTGTCGATGGTTTGGTTTTAAAACACTTCCAATCAACGAATTTGCTCAGATAAGAAAACAAGCAGTTCGAAACAACCAATGTGTTGCAACATGGCCCCATCCAGGAATTGCCCAATGCATGGGTCACATCAGTCACCAAGGGAAAAAGTAGGCTCAAATGTGACATGGGTTCATAAACTACTACCTAGAGAAAGCTAAAAAAGTGCACACGTCAGAAAGACAAAGAAGTGGAAAGTAAAACCTAGTATGATTAATCCTGCTAGATTAACCCAACATCTAGTGCAAATGGTTTAACCAAAACCTAGGAATGCAAGCATCAATGATAGTTCGGTTTTCAAACAAAAGATGTTCACCTTCGGAGAACATATGAAACAAAAGCCTTTCTTAAGTCAATGACTTTGCAAGGTCCTACATGCATAAAGTGCCTTTAACAGTGCGAAATCATGATGAATGCTTCTTAGAATACCTCTCCAAGGGTTGCAAAATCCTAGTGCCACTGCACAGAATAAGGAAGCAAAATCCATAATACAACAAGAGGATATATGCCCTTAAGAAAAGTCAGTGCTCTAAGAAACCAAAGACAGGATCTCAACAGGACATAGGTTTCACAACACAAAGACTAATACCACTGTCCTGAGAAAACAAGGACATACCTGAGATCTTGTCTTAGGAGTGGCAACCAACACGGGTATAATTCTCAAGACTGTTTTGTCTTAGGTGTGTTCCAACTGGAAAGCTACTCAAACTCTTGCAACGGGCAAGGTTACAATGAACCCGCGCATGGTTCAATAGTAGATATCCCTCATATTCATGCATGCAAACAATCTCTGGTTTAAAGTGCAGGTACGTCATTCAATGGTCAAAAGCAACAAAGAATTGACATAACTGCAGATCACTATACAATGAAAAGCATGAAAAATCTCAGAGTGATTGTTGCCTGAAATTTTGATATCAAGAAACCACAGTGCCAGAATGGTTTCACAAAGATGAGATCTGATGAACCAAAATGACGATTGGACAAAACATTCAAGCCTCGTTCTTTCCAGCAAAAGACGATTGACAAAACAGATCAAGCCTCGTCTTCACGTCAAATTATGGTTTGAAACAAAGCAGTTCAAGCCTCCGGCTCGCACGATAAGGCGTCTGCTGAAGAATAACACTTCAGGGGCGACCGTCCCTCAATGAAAAATGAATGTCTGTTCACATCAGTTCAGGGCCATCGTTCTTCATCAAATGACTTCTGATTATAACCGTTCAAACTCGGAATTTCAAACCAACAGCAATGACCGTCAAGTTCAAAGTTTGTGTTTTCACAAAAGTTGGTTTCCTCTAGACATCAAGACAGCTACAATCACGACACGAGTTGGAATTACAAAATTGCCACCAGCAGAGAGCAATGCCGAGGACAACAGGTAAATATATAAAAATCAGAAAAAACAGAAAATTTCAAAAGAATCTTCTCGACATGTCTCTTTGTAACGATAACATTTACGTGCTTAGAAATTGTCGATTATCATTGACACGTGTGTGTAACATAATTTCGAACATGAATTCACAAATAGTTATCAAAACATTCATTTTCTAATTTTCTAAATGGCTTATGTGCAAATATCAGTAAATAACCCAACTTCAAATAAAGGAAAGTTTATAACTTTCTATCCTCACCAAACGAGAAAATTACGTTTCTCGGTCTTGATGACGTTCTTACAAGACATTCAATTTTCTTTAGCTCAAGAAAAGGAGAGGTGTACGTTTCAGTCTGCGCTTACCCTTACTGTAGAAGAGAGTCCCTCTAACATCCTGGTTTTTCAAAAAGTTGAACACAGTTTTATCAAGAATTTCCTCGATACAATTTCCAATCGTTTCAAATTGTGTGTTCAACACTCCAACCTCACGATGTTTTCAAAATACAACAAATTTTCATTTGTCCCTATTTTTTGAGGGTGATTTTTCGAAAAACAAAGTTTTTAATGTTTTTGGATACATCAAAAACGACATTCTTATGTATCAAAACATTATCAAAATGTTTCCAAACCATTCATTCTGTACCATATTTCTCGCTACATATTTTTTCAAGACCATAATTTAATCACGAGGTATTTTCAAAAACTAAGTGCTTATTAATTAAAATATGGGAGAACATTATTTAAAATTATGATCTAATTCGACTCAATGGGCCTAAACAAGAAACAAAGGTTTTATGATGGTTTCGATTCTTAATACCAGACAACATCTAATTTCAAGACGATTCTGAAGTCATAAGGTGGTTAGGTTAGGAATCAATCCTATGATCCAACCAGAACTGGAGGATCCACCCAAGATAATCCAAAGTTAGAAAAGCGAGTCTTAGTATGATAGGATATGAAAGATATAGAAAAAATGCCGACAAAGATTGATTAACACGGAACCAATCACAACAAGGGTTATTAATGACGTCTTGGTAATGCATTGAATGCGTTGAAAGAATGAGAGAAAAGGAAATGTATGGATAAAGGTCCTAAAGAAAAAGCCCTCCACACAACTTAAGGCAGAAACCGGGTCAATACATATGCTGTCAGAATCACAAGTTGATTGCTGACATTGAAAACGACATCATGGACCCAGTGATGCAATGCACAACCCTTCCCAGCCATTCGGGTTTCTCTCAATAGAAACTTGTCTCATTTGTCACGGAGATACACACGTTATCTATTGACATCTCACTCCGAGATTGTTGATATTGAATAGGTGGCAAACTGCTCCAGCCTCCGAGTACTAAAACCAAAATGCACTAATCGAGTCTAGAGCCAAGAGATCAATAAAAATCTCGTTAGGACACATTCCATTTCAAACACTTGTTGAACATCATCAGGTTCACAAGCTGTTATCAAGAGTCCTACGCAATATCATTGTGATATTTGCCAGAACATTCAGAGTGATACTCTTTAGTATTCACAATGACGAATGGAAATCCTTCCAGTGTCATCATCAAACAGCACTGCGGTAGGTGACTTGCGAGATTCTATATGAATCAAACTTGTGACAACTGGATATCGATTTGGTCCAGTAAATGAATTGACGGTTGATGAATTTTGATAAAAACATGACACTCTCGATGTGTTACAAAAACTCTTTAACGAGTGACACGTCGATTGATTTTCAAATCAATTTTCTCGTTTATCACTAACGTAAACCTGCAGGTCAAACGGTGGTAACGGCAACCTCAATCCCATTCAAATGCTCAATCTACGAAGACATACTATCTAGAAAGCTCAAGATTTAAAGACAAAGACTTCCGCAAACTCTGATTTGAAGCTTTCAAGATAATGCAAAAGTATGAGCATGTTGGTCAAAGACACAAGATCGCAAGATGGCAAAGACGATAAAGACAATGACAAAGGCTCAAAGTCAAGATCGCAAAGCATGAAGGAACAAGCCTACAACAAATAACGAAGACAAAGACCAAGAACACTCGAGCTTAAACGACAAAAGCAATCTCACTGATCTCATGAAGGAGTGTCATCAATGAACTCACTTCGGGGGAGATTGTTAGCCTCAATTTTATTGAGTCAATAAAGGAAGCTCGTTCCCGTGTTCAAGACCTCACTTCGGGGGAGATTGTTAGCCTATTGAGGCTAACAAGGAAGCTCGGTCACTCTACGATGGAGCTTCGGTCTTTATTTAGTTAACGTTGTAATAAAATATTATCGGGAATCGGGCTCGATAGTTAATCTAATATTGTATATGTTTCGGGTTTAATCCCAAGCAAAACCCGAGCCCGGGTCCTAGTTAAATATCCCACGCGTTGTAGGGATATATATATAGACTAGTTTATTGACCCGTGAAATTCACGGGGCCTTAATAAACCATAAAGTATTTTTATAAGTGATCGATTTATGATAGTACTTAAATAAATTACATGTTAGCCCCGTGAATAGAAAATATTAATGCTAGCTTAAGATACATATGAATTATTGAAACACTATAAAAGATATTTAATTTTTAAGGTATATAAATTTGAGAATATATCACTTTAGATAAGAGTAAAATAATCTAACAACAACATAAAAAATGTCATTTAATTCACGGGGCCTTAAGAAACCATTGACAACATTTATATAATAGATCGATTTGTGATATTATGTAAATAAATTACATTTAGATGTATGAATACAAACGGAACCGAACTTTTTGATTTTTAAAAATCATTTTAGTTTCGGACGGTTATTTTGGTTCAGTTTTTTTTCGGTTTGGTTTAGGTTTTTTCGGTTTTTCTGCTGACCCTTAACTTTTATACTAAAACATAATACTTTTTATATAAGGTTTTTTGTATTTGATGCTAAATTTGTTTTGATAAAACTCGTATACATAATACATACACACAAGTTGTGTAAAAGAAAATTTTAATAATATATTTAGATAATATGTTGCATTTCATCCAGGAGGAGGATGATTCGTTTTATGGTGGTTTATCAAAAGGTCTAAAAGTGATGAATATGTTTATGTTTCATTTCATCTATAGTGGAGTTTCATTTTATGTCTAGGTGGCATAAAAAAGTCTTAATTCTTGAACCTCTTCATAATTTCAAAACATATAATCACGAGAGCCGAACGAGTGAACTTTTGTAGAGCCGAACGAGTTCTCGACAAGAGTGAGCCGAACGAGTAAACATCTCAAGGACCGATCGAGTTGAATTTTTTTGGACTGAACGAGTAAAAATCTCAACGACCGATCGAGTAATTTTTATTACTTGAGCTGAACGAGTTTTTTGCTACGTTGAACAGATCTAAAACACACAAGAACGATTTCTTCAACGTTTTTTTTAATAATTTTTGGTTTTTCCGGTTTTGAGTGACGTTAAACGACATGTACTAATAAATAACATAGACGTTGGTGTTCGTGATTCATTTTCATCACGTGGTAATATTTGGTTTTTTACCGACGATAACCTTGCGACTCCGCGAGATCAAATTTACAAACGTTGCATCTTTTCTCATATTTATCAACTTTCAAATTGAAGAAGAAGTTAAACAGGAGGGAACACGCTTTTTTATCACACTACTAGTGTTAACAGACCAAAGCTTAAGAGCTATCAAGTGAAAGATAAGGTCATGCCAAACATTAGTCAAGTGAAGTTTACAAAGAATGGAGGTAGAAAGACCATCATAGGACTTCTATCTAGTATTTCTAAGAAATACAAAGTCTGTAACGCGTCTAATGATAGTACAAACTCCATGAACTTCCGAATGCAGATTCTGTTTGTGCTGAATGTGGAACATGTGTGTTTAATTCTAATCATGATGCTTATGTTTCTCGATACTTGAAAGACGTGAATGCTAGAACTAAGAATTCCTAATGTAGTACCTATTATTTGCTAGAAAACCAAAGAGAAAAGCAAACACATCTCGTTGCAACACCCATCAGAAAACAGCGAGCATCAGATACCACTATTCAAAATCCAAGAGTTACTATAAAGAAGTTTAGTGAGAATAACAAATCATAGACGGAAATGGTGGATAGCTAAGGAGATGTCCATCAAGGTTAATACATAAGACACAAAATCCACTATAAGACCAAAAAGAAATAGGATGACCTAAGATTAGGAAAGCTGATGTGAATCAACAAGTATTAGTCCCACTATAGACATTGTCTCAATGATAACTAATATGTTCTTGAAGATATCAATTCCTTAGGATCCATTTTGTTCCATTTATCCAATCGTCTTCTAATTTTTCTCTTGCAGATTGTACAACATCATCCTATTCATTGTTGACTCTGGATAGCACAAAGCATAATGAAGGGCAATCTCAAGCGTTATGTAATTGTTGTGGAGAAATTGTAAGTGTACTGTTCGCTTTGGAATGTTTAAATGACTTTGAACACACAGTTCAAGCCTCTGATCGTCAATGTCAAATGGTGTCTCTAAAAAATAACACTTCAGGCCCCGTCCTTAATGTCAAAAGACTTTTGATACACTACAGATCAGCCTTGGTCATCATGGAGAATGAACTTTTGTTCACATCAGTTCAGGCCTCCGTTCTTCATCAAATACTTCTGATCATAACCGCTTTCAGAACTTTCGATTCAAACCACAACAATGAACAGTCAAGCTCAAAGACTGGGTTCCCAAAGTTGTTCCTTAAGCAAACAAGACAGCTAACATCAAGACAAGCATTTGAATACAAACCACCATCAGATAGCAATGCAGAGGCAACAGGGAAATAAATACAAAATGAAAAAAGCAGAAAATTCCACAAAAGATTTTCTCGACAAGTCATCTTGGAAACGAAAACATTTACGTGCTTAGAAATGTCGATTAACTTGACACGTGTGTAAATGAAGTTTCGAGCGAGAGTTCAAATAGTTTCAAACATGTCATTTCTAATCTTCTAAATGGCTTTATGTCAAATGTCAGTACAATAGCCCGACATCAATAAAGGGAAGTAATATAACTATATCCTCACAACGAGAAAATTCACGTTTCTCGGTCGTGAGCTGTTCTTACAAGACATTCCAATATCTTAAGTCAAGAAAAGAAATAGTGAACGTACAGTGTCGCTACCCTTAACATAAGAAAGGAGAAGTCCTCTAACATCTGGTTTTTCAAACGTTGAACTGATTTTTCAAGAATTTCTCCATTGGCAATATCATAATCTTTCAAAATTGTGTGTTCAACACTCCAACCCTCACAATTATTTCAAAGACAACAATTTTTCAAATTGTTCCTATTTTTGAGGGATTTTTTGAAAAACAAAGTTTTAATGTTCTTAGTGATACATCAACATCGACAATTCTTATAGTATTCAAAACTATCAAAATGTTCCAAACCCTTCATGCTGATATGATAAATTTCTCCCACAAAATTTTCAAGACAATTTAATCACAGAGGTATTTCAAAAACTAAGTGTTTTATTATTTAAAATAAGTGGGAGAAAATGTAATTAAAATATGAACTATTACGCCTCAAGGTGCTGAACAAGTAAGAAAAGGTTTAATGGTTCGATCCTATACCCACAACATCTTAATTTCACGCCGAATAGGAAGTCATAAGGTGGTTAGTTAGTGAATCATCCAATGATTCCAACCAGAACTCTTAGGATCATACCCAAGGATAATCCAAAGTTAGAAATAGCAAGTTCCTTAGTATGAATTGGAGAAGAAGAATATGGAATAAAGCCGACTAAGATTGAGTAACACTGGAACAATCACAACATGGTGTAGTTAAGTTGACATCTGGTAAGCATTTAAGGCGTTGAACGATTAAAAAAGAAATGTATGGATAATGGTCTAAAGAAAGAAACCCTACCACACAACTTAAGGCAGAAACCAGGTCAATACATATCTGTCAGACTCACAAGTTGATTGCTGACACTGAAAATGACATCATGGACCAGTGATGCAATGCAGCAACCCTTTCCGAGCCATTCGGGTTTCTCTCACAGAAACTTGTCACATTCGTTACGGAGATACAAACAATATCTATTGACTCTCACTCCGAGATTTGTTGAATTGAATAGGTGGCAAAATGCACCATCCTCCGAGTACTAAAACCAAAGGCACTAATCGAGTCCTAGAGCCAATAAGATCCAATAAAAAATCATCGTTAGTGGACAACAACCATTTTTCAAACACTATTTGAACATTCATTAGTTTCACAACAGTTATCAGAGTCCTACGCAATAACAAATATGATAAGTTTGCCAGAACGATCCGAGTGATCCTTAATGTATTCAACATGAAATTGGAAGATCCTTGCTTGAGTCAGCATCAAACAAGCACTTGGAAGGTGACTGCCAGATCCTAAATTGAATCAAACTTGTGACAACTGGATATACGTGTTGGTTCCAAGTAAATGAAGTTGACTGTTTGATAATTTTGATAGAAAACATGACACTCTCGATGTTTACAAAAACTCTTTAACGAGTGACACGTCGATTGATTTTCAAATCAATTTTCTCGTTTATCACTAACGTAAACCTGCAGGTCAAACGGTGGTAACAGACAACCTCAATCCCATTCAAATGCTCAATACTACGAGACAATACTATCTAGAAGCGTCAGATTAAAAGACAAAGACTACCGCAAACTCCGATTTGAAGCTTTCAAGATAAAGCAAAAGTATAGGAGCAAGTAGGTCAAAGACACAAGAATCGCAAGATGACAAAGACGAAAAGATAATGACAAAGCACAAATTCAAGATTCGCAAGCATGAAGGAACAAGCCTACAACAAAAAATGAAGACAAAAGACCAAGAACACTCGAGCTAAACACAAAAGCAATCTTACTGATCTCATGAAGGAGTGTCATCAATGAACTCACTTCGGGGGAGATTGTTAGCCTTAATTTTATTGAGTCAATAAAGGAAGCATGTTCCCGGGAGATTGTTAGCCTCAATCTTGTGGTAAGACTTGAAGCACAATGTTTGTTGGTTTAATGTCACACCCTTCATGAATCTTCTCTGCATCTATGAGTTCATCATACGTTCTATCTTTGACTGTTGCAGGTGCGGTTGCAGTTCCAGGTACTGTAACAGTGCCATACTTGAAAGGTCCATTAAGAACTGAGTTCATGAGAAGCTTTCTGCGTTCCTTTACTTTGATGTAAAGTAGCATACGGCTTACCCAAGAACTGTACTAAGCCGTGTCAAGTATAAGGGGATGGTTGTTAGCCCCGCTACAATCACATTCTTCGCCAATGATAAGCTTATCATGAATTACTTGATGTGTGAAATGAAATGATTAGATCGATTCAGTAATTAATGAGAATTGTGTTAAAGTGTTGTTGTTGTTATAAGTGATTAAGTCCTTGTTATTTCACGGGATTTTATAAATCTTGATTAAAATGACAAAATAAGAGAGTATTTGTAACCCTTTCCCTTTTTGTGTTTTGAATGTTCTAATTTAGTCCTTTGACTATTTGACGTTTGTCAGTTCCGTTAGAACTTGTACCGTGTTGACGGTGGTGAACTAATGAGATTGAGGTGATTTATGGTTATGTATAATAATCTCTTTTAAGGGTATTATTATGTTGATTGTGTTAGTGAGGGGATATTTGATGACATCAAATAACGTCTATTTTATAGCATCATTTATCCCATGTAATTAACCCATTTTGTATAACTATTGCAAGGAATTGTTACTTAATCATTTATATTTAAGAATTGCAGTAATTACAGAGTACTTGGTGAAGATTAGCAAAAAGGCACGCATTCTGGAGCATAAATGAAGAGTTCGAGAAAGTTTACTGATCTGACAGCCAATACGCCGTATTATTCTAGACCTATACGACGTATCCAAGACTTTGACGAATTAAAAGAGCATTGTCTGACTTTACGTCGTATCCACATCAACGATACGCCGTATATAATACTTTGGTCAACGATGAAGAAGGAACTAGTTTTACCTCAATACGCCGTATCCATCAAGAAGATACGGCGTATCCGTGCCTACACTTCACAAATAACCACGAAGGATTAAAGATCCAATACGCCGTATCCAGGAGACATCAATACGCCGTATTCATAATATAGTAATAAAATATTCTGGAAGATATCAAACGTGGTCCTTACTCCAAGAAATCCCCAATACGCCGTATCCCACATCGCTCGATACGGCGTATCGATCAATTTCCAGACCCTATAAATAGACGACCCTAAACTCAGTTTTAGGTATGCAAGTGAATCCCTAAACCACCAAGTCGACCAAGAGACGAATAAAGGAGCCTAGAAGGTCAGAAAAGAGCCTCAAGATCATAGGAAAACTCTTGTAATCTTCGCGCAACCGAATACGCGTTCGATTAAGGTTTCTTTATTTTAATCGTTCATATATCAAACCGTGTGTATTTTTACAATGACTATCGGCTGATACCTTTAGGTATCAGCCATGTTTATGAAGATCTAATGTTTGGTTTGTTTATATTGATTGCTTAATTTATCGTTGATTGTTGATTATGTTTATTAATACGCCATATCGAACCGACTACCAGACCCTATATATATAGACGACCCTAAACTTAATTTTGGGTATGTAAGTGAATCCCTAAACCACCAAGTCGATCGAGAGACGATCAGAAGAGCATAGAAGGTCATAAAAGAGCCTCAAGATCATAGGAAAACTCTTGTAATCTTTGCGCAACCGAATACGCGTTCGATCGAGGTTTCTTTACTTTAATCGTTCATATATCAAACCGTGTGTATTTTTACAATGACTATCGGCTGATACCTTTAGGTATCAGCCATGTTTATGAAGATCTAATGTTTGGTTTGTTTATCTCGATTGCTTAATTTATCGTTGATTGTTATTTATGTTTATCAATTTATATTCGTTTACGTGCTTAAGTATGCGACCTATCATTCAACTGGGTATATTCCTACATATTTAATGCACTGTAACTTCGGTGTTGTTTGGGCGTAGGCTAAAAGTCCAGGATAGCTCTCCATATTGCAATTTATATATCTAGAATCATAGGATCACAAATATTGACCTATCTTTGCCTTTAGATTAGTGATCTTAGTTGAGCCATAAGGTGACCTTGGTATCAACGAGTACGTTCTTATTCCATTGGTAAGGACTCGGACAGTGGACTACTAGTATATAAAGAGCCGTTAAGCAGTAAGTGGGTAAAGTCTAGATGAGCTAGGGTTTAGTAAGAGTACCATTACTTAGATCTTAAGATATATTATAATCAACATAAGGATGCTTTATGCCGATGCGTCTAATTGTGACAGGATTAGCGTGTCTAGGTCTTAGAAAGAACTACCGCCTAAGTCTAGGAATGATATGCCCTTTGAGATAAGACAATCATTGCATTAATAAACAAACCTGCATTTTATCGGATTATTCATGGTTGATACGTTTTCCTTACATTAGTTCTCGGTCGTTCCTCTATCGTTTGCTTTTCTTCTTGTGTGTGTTTATTGCTTTACTTGTCATCAAAACCTTAGGTTAGATACACAAAACAGTGCCAGTCTCTCAGGCTGAAACTCCCCTTTTGCATATGTTTTAGGTTTAACTCAGATAACTAAAATACTGATAGAATTAAGAATTAACGCTCTCGCTCTCAGTGATCGACACCCTACTTACCAACGAAACTACAATTGACCGGGTACAATGCCCGTTAAAGTGTTGTTTTTAGGTATAGTCGACATAAAATAAATAGTAAAACTTGATACATAAATAACACCTACACAACGACACATCAACGACCCTCATGAATGTAGCGACTTTTAAGGTTTATAGTTTTTTTTAAAGGTAAACGGCATTCATGTGAAATTATTGGAATGCAGTGTCTTGTATTTTTATGGTCTTTAGATGATTTGCGAGACATGATTACCTAGAAAGAAAGTATTGAAGTCATATTTTATTATCATTTACTTGTAGTATTGTATGGACATTGTTTCTAGTGTGTGCCTAAATGTGACAAATGTGGAGTAATGATTAACTCGATCTAGAAATAAAATCCTAAGAGTTAACCCAAACGCTCCTTAATATGATTTTTCTCATCCAAACATGTTAAAAATTACATATGAATTATGTATCTCGAATTTTGTTCATGAGATCATTATGCATGTGTTTAAAAACGTTTTTAAGTTATATTAACAATCCATAACAACAATTTTATTATGTTCCTAACGTGAGTGATTTGAAAATAAAATTGAGGTTTTGGTTCGAAATCAATTTTTCAAAAAACTCACTAGTGTATGTAAATCTTATGTCTAAGAGAAACATATTAGTCATACATTATATCCTAGTAGTCCTAATTGTACAAAATTAAAAGAAAAATGAAAAATCCCTAATTTCAATTTTTGTGTTCATCATAAACCCTAGACTCAAATTGAAAGAAAATAAATGAAATGACTTACAATTGATGATCTTTATGATGTTAGGAATTATTATTAGTGTAGATTTGATCTTCAATTAGTGTTTAGGTGGTTGATTTTGAGTTTTGGTGGTTTTGGTTTTGTGTTCGTCATACCAGCAGGGAAGGGTGTGTTTGGCTTTATGTTTTGAAATTTTTTGTTAAGTGTTAAAAATTAGACGTCTGCTGGTGGCGGTCCCATATCGATCAGGGGGCGCCCAAAAAGGGTTTGGGTTCGCCTGAGATATGGGGGCCGCCCGTATTACAGGTTTTTGGACTTTTAAATTTTGACACAAATTTACGAGGAAGAGTGACTAATTAATTTGCATTTTGCGAATTAAAAATATTAAACAAGCTTCAGATGAAGTTGTTAAATTGTCACGACGTGGAATGGAACGTGGACTAGAATCGAGACTAAAATAAGGAGAAGCGGACTAACACGATTTATGAAATGTGTTCCATCATTCCTAAACCAAGACGAAGATAATTAAACGATTCACGTTTAAGGGGTTCCATAAGGATGTCGGCGATTGATGATATCAAATAACGTCACATTTATACTATCATTTATCCCGAATAAGTTACCCATTTTTATATAATTATTGCAAGAATTTGTATTTAATTGCTTAAAAGTGTTATTTGCAGTAATTGAGGAGTGATTTGTGAAGACATGCTAAAAGGCGCATATTTTGGAGCTAAAACGAATACATTTGAAGATTACTCAATTATGACCAATACGTCGTATCCAGGAAAAGAGATACGGCGTATCAGCGCCAACTCTTCATAAGAAAACGCGTTCAACCAATTCCCAATACGACGTATTCATCTTCTGCCATACGCCGTATCCATCAAGATAACTATTCAGAGATACGAAGATATTTATATTTTGGGAATGAATATCATATTGATTATAAACTTTGCGCGCACTCCAAGGGATACACCCCGATACGCCGTATTGGCCTAACCCTAAACGCCATATCCAGACTTTTTCAGGGGCTATAAATAGAAGACTCAAAAACGAGTTTTCAGTGTGCAAAATCATATTCTTCATACCATACACTTAAAAGACGATTTTCTGAGGAAAAGAAGAGCAACAAAGGTCAAGCATCGATCACGATTCCATAGAAGACACCGTGTAATTCCTATACTTTTGTAATCATTTAATTTTTGGTATCGTACGGTAAAACGTTTAGTTTACCTTTGTTATTTGATCACACTTGTATAATTACAATGGTTATTAGCCATCTTAATGAATATTTAATGTTTGGTTTGTTTTAAAATTAATTTTCTTAATTTATCGTTGAAAGTTTAATTATGTTTATCACATGATACTTGTTTACGTGTTTGAATATGCGACCTATCATTCAATTGGGTCTAGTTACGCCTAACAAGCGAGCTAGATAATGGGATAGCTCTCCATATCGTGTTTTATATTACTGGACCAATAGGATCACAAATAACGTTCTGTCTTTGTCTTTAACTTAAAATCTTAGTTGGACCAGCAGGTGATCCGTAATGTTTCAACAAGTATGTTCTTAATTAATTGATAAAGATTTGAATAGTGGACTACCAGTATATAAAATACCGTCAAGCAGTAAGTGGGTAAAGTCTCGATGGGCTAGGGTTTATCAAGATCACCATTGCTATAATCCCTAGATAGATTATAACTAAACTAAAATGATGCTTTATGCGGATACGTTAATTGTGACAAGATTCAACGTATCTAGGTCTTAGGATGATGTCCCGCCTAAGTCTTAAGAATGATATGCCGCTTTGAGATAAGAAATCATTGCACTAAATAAACAAACCAGCATTTAATTGGATTTAATATGGCTAATACGATTTTCTATTATTTGGCTTGTACCGCTCTTTTATTTTCTGTTTATTGTGTTTAGAATTGATTATTGTCACCATAAAACCTGTGCCAGTCTCTCAGGCTGAAAACCCCCCAATCTTATTAGAAGCGTATATAGCATAGGTTTAACAAGTAATTAGAATTAACTTAAGTAGAAGTAATTAAAATACTGATAGATTATAACGTTAACGACCTCGCTCTTAGTGTTCGACACCCTACTTACCATGAAACTCCGCTCGATTGGGTACACTGCCCGTTAAAGTGTTGTTTTAGGATAAGTCGGCTAAATATAAATTTAAAACTTGGTAATCAATAAATTGACCCTACACGACAGCACATCAAGTTTTTGGCGCCGCTGCTAGGGAGTGAACAAGTTTAACCTTTGATTTTATTAGTTTTTCCAACAATTAGCTTAGATTAATTTAATTAGTGTAATTTAATTATGCTTGTAATTAATTTAATTATGTGATCTAATTGTGTGTTTAAATTCCTGCATTATTTAATTGTTTTCTAAATATCATGTTCTGACAAATCAACAGATACGCCGTATCGACCTTTCCACTCAGAATAGCGTATTGATTTCTACAGTCTAAACAACGTATATGTTCTTCCAAACAATACGGCGTATTCTGTATAATCAATACGGCGTATTGACCTTCAGCAGACAATATGGCGTATTCAAATTAATTGAATACGGCGTATTGATCATCTGATACAGTAACAGAACTAAAATTGATTTTCGTGTTTAATTTTCTGTATTCTTTCCAAAGAGCCTATCCTACTGATTTATTATTCTCTGTTTCAGGTGATGCATGACAAGGAGTTCCACTAAGAAACTAATCACACCTTTTGAAAACCCAGAAAGCGTATTTCGCTCAAAAAGGATGCTCTTCGAGACACTTGGTCTTGTGGAATCGAGTTCACCAGAGCTCGATTTATTTTCTGACATCAAAGAACATTCAGAAGAAGAAACTATAGAAATTATGACAGAAACAATGGAGCAATACATGAGCAAGACCCTTGGAAACTATGGGTAGGAGTTGTTAGGCCCAAGATTAATGACAAAACTCACTTTGAATTAAAAGGGCAATATCTCAAGGAACTTCTTGAAAATACTTTCAGCGGTTCAGAACATAAAGACGCAAACAAACACATCGAAAAAGTTCTTGAGATCGTTGACTTATTTCATATCCCCGAGGTGACTCAAGATCAAGTAATGCTTCGAGTTTTTCCTATGTCCTTAACTGGAGCCGCAAGTCGATGGCTCGGGAACAAACCATCAGGTTCAATCACAAACTGGGAAACCTTGAAAACAAAGAGTCTGAACAAGTACTGCCCACCTGCTCGTACGGCAAAGAAAATGGAGGAGATAAATATTTTTCAGCAAGAACCGGATGAAAGTCTCTTCCGATCCTGGGAAAGGTTTAAGGAACTTTTGATGAAATGTCCTCAGCATTATTTAACTGATATGCAAGAAGTTATCTTGTTCTATAATGGGCTTGATGTTCCTACCAGACAAATCCTTGACTCTAAAGGTGTCATTCACACTAAAACTGTTGCCGATGCAAAGATAGCCATCAAAGAAATGACCGAATACTCTTAGAAATGGCATAACGGAACATCCTTAAAAGCCAAAAGTACTGAAACTTCTGACGGATTAGCTGTTATACAAGCCCAGCTCAACAACCTCGGGAGAGAGATTAAGAAAGTCAACGAGAAAGTATACGCAGCTCAGGTCGATGGCGAACTATGCAAAGGACCACACTACACAAAGGGCTGCCCACTAAAGGAAGAAGGGAATACTCTTGAAGAGGCGTATTACACACAGTTTGGAACACCTTATCAACCTACAGGATAGTATAGAGCAGCAGGGCCAGGATTCTACCAATGCAACAATGGAAATTCTTCGTACCCTGATCGAAGACAGACATTAGAAGAATCACTGACTAAATTTATGGCTGAGTCAGTAAAGAGACACGAAGAGAACTTGAACATCATCAAGGAGATTCGAGTTTCTACCGATGCGGTAATAAGAAATCAATGAGCATCGATTAAGACCTTGGAAATTCAAATTGGTCAAATGAGCAAGGTTTTACAAGAAAGAGGAATTGGAGGTCTGCCCGGCTTAACAGAACCAAACCCAATGGACCGTGTAAAATCGATCTCAACCGCTAAAGCTGGTTCATCTGAGATACGCCGTATGGGATATAGTTCATACGCCGTATCAGGCTCACAGCACGGAAGCACATTTTCTAAAACATATCCCTTCCCAAGGCGACTACATAACTACTGCTGTAACGATTAGAGAGAGGCACAAGATGTGAAGATTCTGGAAGCTTATGATCACACCTTGCCTCAGAATGAAAAAGACCCAGAGAACTTTACTTTAACTTGTTTTATTCGTAATGTTTGTTTTGCTAAAGCCCTTGTTGACCTAGGAGCAAGTGTGAGTGTTATGCCATTTTCTACCTATACCAACCTTGGTCTAGGAATTTTATCTCACACTAGGTTGACCATTGAACTGGCTGACAGAACAATAAAACAACTAAGGGGTATTGCTGAAAACGTGCTAGTAAGAATTGGCAAATTTATTTTCTCCATAGACTTTATCATCTTGGACATACCCGAGGATGACGATGTCCCTTTGATCCTCGGTCGACCATTTTTATCTACTGCCCATTCCAAGATTGATGTTTACAAAAGAAAATTTACTCTAAGGTTCGGGGAAGAAAAACTTGTTTTCAAAAGTATCAAACCAGCCACTAGCATAATCAGGAGGGTCTTTATGTTAAAAAATCTTGATTCAAAAACAAGGCTTATAAGAGAGGATAACGAGTCATTCGACCCACTTTATGGTAACTACATTGAATTAAATGACTTGGACACACCTCTAGAACCCGAGACGAATCAAAACGTTGATTTTGAGCCAACTATCGTTGATGTGCTGTTGTGTAGGGTCAATTAATTAATTACCAAGTTTTATATTTATATTTAGCCGACTTATCTTAAAACAACACTTTAACGGGTAGTGTACCTGATCGGGTGGAGTTTCATGGTAAGTATGGTGTCGAACACTAAGAGCAGGGTCGTTAACCTTATAATCTATCAGTATTTTAATTACTCTATTTATGTTAATTCTAATTACTAGTTAAACCTATGTTATATACGCTTCTAACGGATATGGGGGTTTTTCAGCCTAAGAGACTGGCACAGGTTTTATGGTGACAATAATCAATTCTAAACACTATAAACACGCAAGAAAACAATCAAAGGATAAAAGAGCAGTGCAAGCCAAATAATAGAAAACTGTATTAGCCATATTAAATCTGATTAAATATTGGTTTGTTTATTTAGTGCAATGATTTCTTATCTCGGAGCGACATATCATTCTTAAGACTTAGACGGGACATCATCCTAAGACCTAGACACGTTGAATCTTGTCACAATTAACGCATCTGCATAAAGCATCATTTAGTTTAATTATAATCTATCTATGAATTATAGCAATGGTGATCTTGATAAACCCTAGCCTATCAGGACTTTACACACTTACTGTTTGACGGTATTTTATATATTGGTAGTCCACTATTCAAATCTTTATCAATTAATCAAGAACATACTTGTTGAAACATTACGGGTCATCTGCCGGTCTAACTAAGCTCTTAATTTAAAGACAAAGACAACGTTATTTGTGATCCTATTGGCCCAGTAATATAAAACACGATATGGAGAGCTATCCCAGTATCTAGCTCACTGGTTAGGCGTAACTAGACCTAGTTGAATGATAGGTCGCATATTCAAACACGTAAACAAGTATCATGTGATAAACATAAATTAAAAAACTTTCAACGATAAATTAAGTAAATCGATTAAAACAAACCAAACAATAAATCTTCAATAAGATGGTGCTAATACCCAAGGTATTAGCCCAAACCATTGTAATTATACAAGTGTGATCAATTAACCAAGGTAAACTAAACGTTTTACCTAACGATACCAAAAATTAAATGATTACAAGAGTAAGGAAATTACACGGTGTCTTCTATGGAATTGTAATCGATGCTTGACCTTTATTGCTCTTCTTTTCTTTAGAAAATCATCTTTTATGAGTAAGGTATGTAGAATATGATTTTGCACACTAAAAACTCGTTTTTGAGTCCTTTTATTTATAAATAACTCCTTATTTGTCCTAGGCCAAATACGGGTATTTGAGGAAATCTCTTTGGAGTGCGCAAAAGATTAAATACAGTAATAAAAAACATTCCCCAAATACTAATCTCTTCGTATCTCAGAATGTTATCTTCATAGATACGGCTATGGCAGAAGTAGGATACGCCGATATGAAGAATTTGTGAATACACTTTTCTATTTGAATACTAGTCGCTGAAACTCCGTATCTCTTTTCCTGGATACGAGGCGAATGGTCAGAATTGGGTAAATCTTAAATTGTCATCGTTTTAGACATTAAAAAATGTGCCCATTTAGCATGTCTTCACAAATCACTCATTAATTACTGCAAATAACACTTTTAAGCAATTAAGTACACATTCTTGCAATAATTATACAAAAGTGGTTAGTTTATTCGGGATAAATGATGGTATAAATGTGATGTTATTTGATGTCATCAAATATCCCCCCACTTGAATCCTACTTGTCCTCAAGTAGACTCTAGATTAAACATGAAAACGTATCCGTCTCGACCGAATTTAAGGATTTTTCCGTTTAAGCACTTCTTTCGTTCTAATCACCTGTACAAGACCAAGCACCTTACGAAATATGGAAATGAAATCACTCATATCACTCAACTAATCTAGGGTGTAACATTTAATTGGTACGCTCAATTGCTCGGTCGTGATTAGCTTTGCGTATCAAATTTGGCAAGAATACACAATCACCACCACTAGAGGCTAAGGAGAAACAAGTCAAAGGTAAATAGGGTTTTATTAACGGCTAAGGTTAATCATTACTAACAGTCAATCACTGACAGTAACCACCCCAACTAGGCAGCTGAATCAACATACACGCCGCAACTGACGTAATAGACAGGTGTGTTCGTACACATCTTCATTCGCATTACAAATGTTAAGGGATGAAGAATGATATAGGGTAGGAGACCTCTAGTTTTTCACTAAATCGTAAACCAACAAGGCACTAAATCACGCATACATGGCCGTAACGACGGAATAGACATGCATGACTCACTCCAACCTCGTTCGAGTAAAACCTAAGGTTAATGGCTAGGAATAGGAAATAAATTGTTGTTAAATAAAATTCACAAAACAAATAAATTAAAGCTTTGAACAAATAAGGTAGTTGCTAGTAACTTTTCCCCGACCGTTTCATGATAAAGACTCGAAATATATACAAACACCTCGATCATAAAGATGACAAAGATAACCTACAGATGTATGTGTATGAACCGGACATGTGTTTAAAGGAGAGATGGGACGGTGGAGAGAAGGGATTAAAATAACAATATAGCTGGATTAAAATATTGAGGTTACTGTAGATATATGAGTAGACACAGTTGCTATGTGAGGGAAAACATTTAGTGCAAATAATATATCGAGTAATGCCTACTATTTTTATAAACTGGTAACAACTATTTGATGGCTAAAAAAATAATTAAGATCATAGTTCTTAAAAGCAAAACGTAGAGCATCTTCAATGGGTCAAATTTAAAAAAAAAAACCTTTTGCTATTTAAAAAAACTTTTTGGGTAAGTTTTTTGCATTGTATCAAAGACTTTATGAAAAACTTTTTACAAAGACTTTATGAAAAGTTTTTTACAAAGACTTGGTAAACTTCAAGTCTTTGTAAAAAGCTTTAGTTGTTAAATCTTATATACATTAAATGCATAAAGTCTTAGCATCTCCAATGCAAAAAAGCTTTTGATATCTTTTTGCATTTAAGGCATTTATTGCAATGCAATTACATAGCAATAGCTTTTCTAAATGACTTGATGTATACCAAGTCTTTCCAAAAAGCTTTGTAAAAAGCTTTTGTTGCAATGGGAAAAACCAATTCAAAAAGCTTTTTCTAATAGTGAAAAGTCTTTAGATGGTTTACCCATTAGAGATAGACTTGATGTATTGTAGATGCTCTTATATTAGACAAGAGGCCAAAAGCCAAACAACAATAGAATAAGGAGAGCCAAGCAAGAAGCTTGACACATACCAGAAACCAAAAACAGTCAAATCCACACAAGACTACAAACAAGCAAAAATCTCCTCAAAACACAACCAAAACTAAAAGAACACTTACAAAAGCCCCAACAGAAGCCCAACAAACAACCCAACAATATAGCAATATAGACCATCAGCAGGCATTTCGAGCCATGAGATCCACGAACACCAAAACACCACAGAAAAAATCCCCATCTTAAAAAATATCGAAATACTTGAAGACGATCTCGCGAAACTTTTTATAACCATTTATATATGATTTTAGTTATTTTCTATATAAAAATTTCATTGTAGCGTATATACCCGTTAAAATAAATAGTTTTCAAGTTCGCTCCTTCAAAAAAAACGTTCAATTTCCGTCCCTAGACATGTTATTCGATATAATAAAACACATAAAACAACAAGCGTCAACCTATTAAAATTTTGTTTGATGTAAAATTTATATTTGAATATTGCACATTTACTTATTAGGCTGGCCCGTTTATAAGTTAACATATTTTCGGGTTTGGGCTTAGTTTCCCCAGCGACATGTCACTGGGGATGTTCGTTTGACTTTTAAACAAACTACGTTTTTAGGGCTATTTTTCGGTCCCCAAATATTCCCACCATACTAACTAAATTTACTTCAAAGTTAACTAATTACTCTAGCTACCACTATATGTAATCATAATACACGAAATGACCAAATCGATTAACGTTTATTATCCTTATCCATCTCTAATTGTCCCTCTATTATCCTTATCCTTGCCTAGCTCATACATTGAACCTCTAATGTGTAACCCTAGCTCATACATTGAAACTCTAATGTGAACCCTTGCTCATACATTGAACCTTTAATGTGTAACCCTAGCTCATACATTGAACCTCTAATATGTAACCCTACCTTATGTTACGAATCATAACCGAAGTCGAAACATGATCACTAGGATCCAACTTCAATATTATCTCACGATGATGTTGTTTCTTAATAAACAACCTTTTTGCACCCTCGTTAAAACGTGGTTTGTCCTTAGGTTTACGATTAGGTACAACACGGTTTCTTGGTCCCGGAAAGTGTACGGACCACTTGTTGAACCTAACTGCCATACTCCTCTAGCTTACATTCATTTAATTAATTTTCATTTATTAAACCCTAAGCCATACTGTTTAACCTATAATTGTTGAACCCTAACACATACATTGAACCTATAATGTTTAACACAAACTCATACCTTAACCTACAATGTAGAACTAACTCCGTACGGTGAACCTTATTATGTTGAACCCTAACTCATACAATTAAACCTATAATGTATAGGGTTCAACATTAATATGTTCAATGTATGAGTTTAGGGTTCAACATTATAGGTTTCAATGTATGGAGTTGTGATCATAGAAGATCATGTTCGACTTCTGTTATATTCCGTAACATACCCAATGTTAACGCATTCCCCTTTGTTGTCAAACAAGACAAGACTCGTATCTTGGTGGACGAAACCAAACCGACAAATACTCTTTCGATGGGCGTACATAATCTACAAAAAGCGCGCTGTATTTTTCTTCTGTATGAAGTATATCTAGCCTATAGTTTTTAAGAAATGAGTTACACTAAAGAAAACCGATAACTATCTAATGTATAACCGTAACATATCATAAGAATGGGATTTTAAATATTGAATCTGCGTGTTAGCTTCTAATCATCAATTAGTCATACATTGAACCATTAATGAGTAACCAAACTCATACATGAACCTTCTAATGGTTAACCCTACCTGTATAACTTGAACCCTTTAAATGTGTAACCCTAGCTCATAACGATAGAACCTCAAATGTGTAACCCTACTTATACGTTGAACCTCTAATGTGTAACCCTAATCTCCATACATTAAACCTCTAATAGTGTAACCCTATCTTCATTACATGAACCTCTAATTTGTAAACCCTACTCATAACATTGAACCTATAATGTTAGGGTTCAACATTAATAGGTTATCAACGTATGAGTTAGGGTTCAACATAATATTCACTCGGTACGTGTAACTGTTCAACATTGTAGGTTCAATGTATAGTTAGGGTTCAACATCACGTGAGATAATAATTGAAGTTGGATCCTTAGTGATCAAGTTTCGACTTCAAGTAATGATTCATAACATACCCAATGGAACGCCATCCCCTTTGTTGTTAAACAAGACATAGACCCTATCTTGGTGGGTGAACCACACCGCAAATACTCTTTTGATGGGCCTACATAATCATCAAAATGCGCGCTGTAATTATTGGCTTCTGGAGGAAGTAATCTACCTATATTTTTAGATAAATGATGTATCACTATAAGAAATCCGTGAACATCTAATGTATAAACCGAAACAAGTCATAAGAATGGGCTTTGAAATATGGAAATATGCGTGATAGCTTCTAATCAATCAACTATCAAACAAATTTGAACCCTTTAATGTGTAACCATAACTCATAACATTGACCCTCTAATGTGTAACCCAACCCTTATACGTTGAACCACTAATGTGTACCCTATCTCATACATTAAACCACATAATGTGTAACCCTAACTCATACATTAAACCTCTAATGTGTAACCCTAGCTCATACATTGAACCTATAATGTGTAACCCTAGCTATACATTTAACCTCTAATGTGTAACCCTAGCTCATACATTGAACCTTTAATGTGTAACCCTAACTCATACTCATTTGAACCTCTAGATAGTGTAACCCTAACACATAACATTTGAACCTATAATGTTAGGGTTCAACATTATAGGTTCAATGTATGAGTTAGGGTTACACATTATAGGTTCTTTGTATGAGCTAGGGTTCAACATTATAGGTTCAACGTATGAGTTAGGGTTCAACCTAATAAGATCCCGTACGATTTACGTTCAAACATTGTAGGTTTCAATTGTATGAGTTAGGGATCAACAACACCATGAGATAATATTGAAGTTGTATCCTAGTATCATGTTTTCGACTTCTGTTATGAGTCGAACATACCCAATGGTAGCATCCCCTTTGTTGTAAACATGACATAGACCCGTATCTTGGTGGGTCGAACCACACCGTCAAATACTCTTTCGATGGGCTACATAATCATCAAAATGCGCGCGGTATTTTGGCTTCTGGAGGAAGTTATCTACCTATAGTTTTTAAGAAATGATGTTCACTAAAGAAATCCGTTGAACCATCAAATGAATAAGCGTAACATAACATAAGATTGGCTTTGAAATATGGAAATATGCGTGTTAGCTTCTAATCAATCAACTAGTCATACATTGAACCTTTAATGTGTAACCCTAACTCATACATTAAACCTCTAATGTGTAACCCTAACTCATACGTTAAACCTCTAATGTGTAACCCTAGCTCATACATTGAACCCTCTATGTGTAACCCTAACTCATACATTAAACCTCTAATGTGTAACCCTAGCTCATACATTGAACCTTTAATGTGTAACCCTAACTCATACATTGAACCTCTAATGTGTAACCCTAACACAACATGAACCACTAATTGTAACCCTAGCTCATACGAACCTCTAATGTGAAACCCAACCTTATACGTTTAACCTATAATGTGGTAACACCTAACTCGTACTGTGAACCGAGAAAACCAACGAAGAACCGTATGACTCGATCCGAATGAACGAGAAACCATATCATTATATAAACAATAAAAAAAAAAAATTAGTAATTATGTTAAAAGATACATAATTATAAAAAACTTTATTAGAATTTAATATTAATAAATGTATACAATTTAACATATTTTTAATTAAGATAACCCTTTCCCCATCGACATGCGCTGGGGATTAATATTCAATCGATGGGAAAGTTTTCGTTTTAGCCCTCCATAAAATTTTTCAATAACGCTCCATTTTCGCAAAACGAACAAAATGAAAAGTTTTCCCCAGGGCGACAGTCGCTGGGAGATGTCGTTGACAAAGTCAAAGTTATTAATCGTTTCCCCAGCGACATGTCGCTGGGGATTGTCGCTGGGGAAAAAACTTATCATAAACAGGTCTGCTTTTCTCACAGACGACCAAAACCGATTAAAACACAAAAAAAACATCTCTTTGACGATTTTATCATCAAAAAAACCACCACCACACACCACTCATCGCCACCATCACCACCACCACACCACTCATCGCTACCATCACCACCACCACGGCATAACCCACCACACACGAGCACCCCTCATCTAAAAGTTTAATTCTTTTTCTCTTAATCCTCTAAAATATTAATTCTTGGTATTTGTGGAGTAGCGTGACGACAGCGGGGATTTTTTTTTGCGGCAGGGGTTTTTTGGCTGGGCTGTTGGTGGATTTAGGCGGGGCCATCGGGTTATTGGCGGGCAACGGTTTTTAAATAAGTTGCTTTTTTTTTAACTTTAGTGTATCCCCAGCGTCATGCGTTGGGGATTGAAAAAACTTATTAATTTTTGTTTTTAACCATAATTTTTTGTGGCGGGGCACGGGTTTTAATAACTTGGGGATTTTAAAAACTTTTATGATTGTTTATAGGATTTAGAGATTAAATTCGGAAAATCCCCGTCTGAATTTGATCATCCTATAGAAAACCCGTCCGAAATTAATTTATTAGAAATTAATTTCGGAAAGTCCCTAGTTTTGGGACTGCTTTTTTAATGTTTTGTCTCATTTAGGATATGAATGCGTATAATTGGTTTACTATTTGAGATGATTTCGACAGTGTTTCTCCTTTACTCCTACGAATATGTCTTTAAACACATATTTGGGGAAGATGAGGGGAAATGGCATCCAAAATTTTCTCAAAGTAAAATCGTTATATCATTCATATAGAGACGAATATAAAAGAGTGGGTTAGGATTGCCTTCCATAGTTGCACTAGGTGAACAAAACATCTAGGATTGGCTTCCATAGTTGCCTTCCATGTAATAACTAAATGTATAGATAAAACGCAGGTATTGGGTTAAAAAAAGATTACGGCTGATAAGAGTTGGTTAAAAAACCGCGTGGTTCCGAGATTTAAAATGACGTTGTCCAAAAATCGTCGTCTCATTGCACGCTGTTTATGAGAATAGTTCGGGAAAATTAGATGTCCAAACGCAAAGAGTCGAAAAATATTATTCAAACCCATTGAATGGATTTGAGAACATATATACCGAGAACGGTGGGCCCACTTTTATACTGAATTGGACAACAACGGTGAACTCTGCTCTACCTACGCCACCGCTTCAAGCCTACACCTACCGCCACGCCTCTCATGAGTGACATGACTGCGTTACTCGATATTCTTAGCAATAGTCCTCTGAATAATGAACACAATGAACCAACACAGGAGAATTAGTGAGGACAAGTAACGAACCGACACAAGCTACACGTAAAGAGTTTGAAGAGTTTATATCCCAGTGCCAACGAGGCGCTGCCCGGTTGTACCATGTGACTCTGAATTTAGACTTTATGGGCAAAGATTACCTATTTAAGGTTAAAGGTAAATGACGGATTTCTATATTCAATGAAATGTAACGAGTGGTTACAATATGCATTACCCGAAAGTAAAGGATACAGTTCCCACCGTCATAACTATGCCATAAAGAAGACATCTTAAAAAGATTCGGGTTAGGTACGCGTCGATAGCATGCATTAGAACACGATTGTTGCTTATTCGGGAGAAGTTAACAAAGATTTGAAATCTGACCGCTGTGTTAATACGATTAGATGGAAAGACAGTGACACACCGGGATGAAAGTTCCTAGGAAGGGTGTTGCGTTACTTACCGATCATTCCTAGAATTACAACTTTTGAACAATACTATACCACATGCAAAAGACATGATTTGGCAATGCTACTGGAAAGTTACAGAGCCCGTAAGATCAACACCCGGTTGAAGGTAGGAGTCTTGAAGAATTTGACATTAAGTTATCCAGATTTTGCAAAGAACCAAGAAATGTTCAGACTAGGGGTTGTGTTCAGATGGTTTCAATCCGTTCGGCAAACCTAGTCAGACGTAACAGCAAGTGGCCGGTGATATAACAACAAACAACAGCCTCCGTGTTAAGTAATGAAAAGAAAGTAATTTATGCCTGACGGTTGTTAATTCCTGGCCCTAAATCCCCGGGCAAGGACATTGATGTTTACTTGAGGCCTTTGATTGAGGACCTGCAGGTTTTATGGGACAAGAAAGGTGTTGAGACTACAGACATTGTTTCAGGACAAAATGTACACTAAAATGGGAAAGGGCGATTGGTTATATGGACCATAAAATGATTTTCACTCGAAGTAGTTTTCTGGTGGAGTGGGCAAGTTAACAAGGCATGCCCTACATGTAATGAAGAAACTCCATCTATTGGCGTGAAAAACAAAATAGCTTATGTTGGCCACAGAAGATTCTTAAGGAAGCCCCATAAATGGAGGAGTTCACGTGAATTCAATGGCGATACTGATCACAGAGATCCTCCTAAAGAATATCCTAGGGATGTAATCCTGGCTCAGCATGCTAGATTGCTAACGCGTGTGCCGGGTAAACATCCGAAACATGGGGGTGTAATATAAAACGCAATGTTAGAAGTCGAGCTTAATCTCGGACTAAACGGTCTATTTTTTACGAGCTTGAGTATTGGTCTTTTATTTCACTAAGACACAATTTAGACATCATGCATATCGAAAAAAATGTGTTGGAGGCCATCTTGAACACTTTGTTAATGAATGACAAATCCAAAGACACCGCCAAGGCAAGACAAGACTTGCAAAATTTGGGCATTCGAAGACCTTTGTGGCTAACCAAAAACCAAAAGGGGAAGATCGTGAAGCCCCAGGCTGCGTATTCTTTCACACCAAAAGAACCGGAAAAAGATTTTTCATTAATCAAAGGAGATAAACACAACCAGATGGGTTCGGAACAGCTTCAAGCACACAAGTGACCGATAATGAATAAAAATATAACGGCCTGAAGTCTCATTGACTGCAATATAATGATGCACCGTTACTTCCTTATGGACTTCAACAATACTTGCCCGATAATATTGCATAAACCAATAAACGAGCTATTCTCCTTAGTTTAAGCAACTCTGGCTCTGGGCTACCTTTGATGGAGGATGACATGTTGAAAGCTTCGGTCAAGGTGGTTGAAATTCTATGCGAGCTTGAGCGCATATATCCACCAACTTACTTAGACAATATTATTCACGTTCCCAACCTCATAATCACTAAGGCTCAGATATTCGACCTATTCACCCCCGGTGGATGTATCCATTGAAAGATTCATGAAGAAGCTAAAAAGGTTATGTAAAGAAATAAAGCTAATCCGAAGGTTCGATCGCGGAGGGTTATGTTGCAGAAGAACAATGACTTTAATTCTCAATATTTTTTAGATATACCAACGAAATTAATCATCTCGAACGTAATGTGGACCCCCCTCCCCCAACGTGTCAAGTATCAGGTGTTTTCCGGCGGTAAATGAATACATTGGTTTACGATCATTTTCCTCCTTTAGGGTGCCAAAATAGTTCAATAAAGCGAGATGTTATGTACTTCACAAACAGTCCCTGATATCGACACGTACCTGGCCCAGTTCCATAGGTTCGCTTTTTTAATTTGCAAAATTTTTTTCTAACTTATCAATTCGACGACTTAATCTAATACCATGAACGTTTTATTTCAGTTTATGTTCCAGAAAAAAAACATGCCTAGAAGAATTCAACCGGCGGTTTGAATGGACGCTGGTAAACTAAGACTTATTTTGTGTACTTAATGTAAAATAACAAATATCATATTTTTTGATCACTATCTAATCATATCTTCTCATAGATTTGTGAACGTCACCAAACAATCTCCAAGACCCAGTAGGTTAGCACAACCTGCGAGTTATTCGCTTTGGCTATGACATCAAGTACACCAATGTCAGTAACCGCTGCGTAGTAGAGGAGTGAGGTATGTCGTGCAGAGCCGCGATGAACTCGCACAACTCAAAACACGGCATTTGTGCGCCTGGCCTGACGTGGGAAATTCTTATTGTCATCTCAAGAATTCCTCGAGTTTAAATATTTGTCGTTAAAAGTTGCGTTGTTCAGAGTTAAGTGGTTCGACACTCGCAACAATGGTAGAGTCAAGAAACTTACCTTTAGAAATGGAATGACACAAATCATCGCTCTGTTGAGTGGTGGGAAAAATGATCAATACATTCACCGCAACACAAGTTAAAACAAGTCTTCTACCTTGTAAGATTCCGCCAAACCCAACGTGAGGTCCATCGAACATGTTTAATCATAAAAAGTTTATCAATAGGGGTGTCATCGTGGTATAGAACCGAAACCTGATATAATACATTTGGATAACTCATTACAGAACTCCCACCTTCTACTAGTGAATGATTGGGATAATGTCACCTCTATATAGATGTGCAATATAGATGGTGAAACAACGTAGATTGACCAAATATGACCGTCCTAGATATCATTGATGTTCCTGGCGAAGACTATGATATTAGCAATGATGAAGACCCCCCTTCCCTCTGATTTTAGCAGATTCTGATGTTGAAGACCTCTTCAATGATGATGATGGTGATAGAGAAGTTTATTCTAAGTGAAGAAGAAGATTAACCTTGTGTTGTTAACTATGCAAAATGACACTTATATATTTGAATGATCTGAATGATAAATGAAATTGATTGTGGAATGTTTTAAATTTGTAAATTTATGATATTTGGATTTGTGCATGCTTGTATTATATTGTTCATGAATTTCTACATGTTATGCTAATTGACTTGTACAGTTGGCTAGATGTAGCACTGAGCAAATTGCGGGGACGTGGTTGGTGAGGATCCATCACGTTCCACCTCCTACATCATTCGGTTGCGGTTTGCCTTCTCAACCGAGGTAAGAAGTTTCTGGATATATTAATACAAGTAAATAAAATTTGATACATTATATTGAAACATGTCCTTGCCCTTGAACTTTTATGACTTTATTCAACTCACTTGATTTTTGCAGGAAAATTAAAGCGAAAAGCCCAATTTGGGCGGCGTTAAAAGCCGTCAGGAAGACCCTGGAAATGACCCTGAACCAAGTATAAAGATTGCGGAGGCCGCTAATAAATGCCGGCCCACGATATCGGTTTCGAAAGACCGTGCTGATAACACGGTTGTCCCTACCGGCCCCTACGCGACTCAGTGGGGAAACACTTCGGGAGATGATTAGAAGTAACCTTTGTAACAACCCTTCCTGTCAGAAGGTCCTCTCTGGGGACAAGGCGATGCATTGAATGGCCACTCTTGGGGTCAGTTATCCTATTATATTATTTTATTATCGTGTTCATTTATTTAAATATGTATATTTATCTAAATTTGTTTTATTATTTATATCTCTAAAAGATAAACAAATTTAATAAATATAATAAATTTAATATTTCTTAACTGCGTATTTCAATGTGTTTGTATATGATTGCAGTTACGTAATACCCATCGATCGCATATGATATCCGAGCGTGGCTCTAGAATCGAAGGATACAATCAGGCTCAGTTTGGAAAATCATATAACACCAACAAGGCACCTTGAAGAGGGAGCATTGGATCAAGACCACCGAGACTGGAGCTTATGATTTTGGATCGGATCAGGCGTGGCAAACCCGATTAGTATACACGGATATGAGTGGGAGAAATACATCAACTTCTGGAATGACCCTGCCAACGTCCAGCGAGCCGAAACAAATAGGCTGAATCGGTCCAAGAGCACAGTGGTATCACGCCATGGATCTATCGATCCCTTCTCACTCGACATCTGATGGTAATTCATTATTATTATTATAGATTTTTACATACAAATATATATCTGATTATACAATTTTGTTGTGTGTAAAGATTTGGTGTTTTTTAATTAGATTGATCTTATATTTGAAGATGAATGACAGAAAATGACGTCGGCAACCCAATATGAACCATCCAAGATCGACACGATCTATCGTCTCCACACCGTTTAAGCGGTGAAATTCCAAGATCCTGAGGCTCCCGGATGTATGTATGTTATTCTTTCAAACAACTTAATGAATCATCGAATAATAAATGTAGCAACCCGACTAATATATTACAATCTTGGTTATTGTCACTACACTATGAAAGGATGAGGGGAGTCTCGAGGCGAAAGGTGAGCACACCACTGCAGATCAACGCGCTGGTCCGAGGCGGAAAGCTTCTCGGACCACATTCCTGGCATGGGTTCCGGTAATGTCAGGATAACGTCCGCTCTAGGCTAAGAGCTATACCGCACCCGTGACAGAAGCAGGGATGTCGATTTCATGATGAACTTGATGAGGACGAAACAGTTCGCGGATGCTTTTTGCTAGGTATGATTCAGGAGGAGCCAGCGGGAGTGTGCGGAGTCGCGCACTGTGATAAGAGGAGGGTGATTATACGGGTGTGAGGATGTTGTCGATGACACGAGTTAATCCGTGTTATATGTTTCTTAGTATGAACATATATTTCTTATGTTAATCTTTGAGGACTATTGACTTGTTTCCCTAGTATGCTACATCACGCTTGTTTCCCTAAACTATCATGTGTACATATTCGGCTTTTGGCCGATTTCCCTATATTAGATTTTGGTTTTGGTACCAATATTGGTGTATTTTTTTTAATGCGAGATGCGTTTACTTTGTATATGTGTTTTGGTACAATTTTGTGAGTGATGTATACAGTTTTTTGGTTGGAAGATTTTTTCCCGGAAAAAATCTGGAAATGCCTGCTGTGCAGCAGATTTAAACTATCGCGGAAAAAAATCTGGAAATGCGCTGTGCATGCTGTAATATAAAAAAATTGCAGCACCTTTTTCCCCAGCGACATGTCGCTGGGGAAAATCCCGCTAAAGGACAAAACTATCGAGGCGAAAAGCGTTGAAAAGTCAAACTCAAATTAAGCGGCAAACTGTAAAGCGGACTATCGAAAAAATTATAAAGATGTTCATAAGCAATCAATGTTGTTCATAAGCAATTAATATTAACAAGCAAAAGAAACCGCGCGTTGCGGCGGGACTAATTTTTTCCCGAATAAATTTTTTTTACGTTTCGGGGGTTTTTTTTGGGCGATGCGTTATGACGGGGCTAATTTTTAATATTTTCTTTTTTTGTATGATTCGGGGAAAAAAATTGCGTTGGGACGGGCTAATTTTTTCCCGAATATTTTCTTTTTTTGGGACGGTTTTGTAAATTTTTTTACGGGAATGTTTGTGTAAGAAAATCGTAAATAGTTAAAAGTTGAGGGACTGTTTTGTATTTTATTTTTTTACTTTGGGCCAGATTTCAGGCTAATTTGGGCTAGTTTTTTTTTTTTTTTTACTTTGGGCCACATTTTATGCGAATTTTAGGCTAGTTTGTCGACAAATGTGTATATTAGTAATAAATTTTTTTTATATGGCTTAGGTGTTGGGCCTCGTGTTTAAAGTGTTTTTTTTTTTTTTTTGCTATATGAGTTTTTTTTTAATATAATGAGTTGTACTTTTGTGACCATATCGATTATTTTAAAGTTATTAGGTATCGAAGATATTTCCGCAGGTATTTTTTCTTATCTGAATAAATCGGAACTTTTGTAATATTATTTTTTCCTCCTATTTTGTGCATACAAATTTTAAAAAACAAAATAATTTAAAAAAAACTAAAATCGGGCTGGCCCAAAATGGAAGCCCATTACTGTAGCAATGTGACCCATTGTCAAAACGACAGTGGATTTATCCACAAATGTGTAATATAGTAATTCCCTTGCTTATTTTTTTAAGTTCCTGCCTCAAAATATGTTTTGTGAGAACATTATTACTTCGTAATACGGAAAAGCTTTAGAAGGAAGAAAGGGAGAAATGTGATGCTATGGTCTTTTGATGCGTGCACTGTTTGAAACTATAACTCTTTGATTAGAGGTGGCAAAAGAGGTGGGTCGGGACGAATTTGGGTCACGGATTTAGACAGGTTTGAGTTTAGATGGGTATGGGTCTAGATGGGTCTTCTAGAAACATGGTTCTAAATGGGATCGGGTCTAGATGGGTTAGGTCTGGGTCTAGATTGGTATTGGTAACTTTAAAAAAAAAATGGTAGAATCTAAGGATGCTGTATTTTACTAACCGAAGTGATTCATTATCCGTTTTTATACGTTTTTGTACGTTTTCGACCATTTTTGAACGTTTTCGTCATTTTTCATACGTTTTGTCCGTTTTTGTACATTTTCGCATGTTATCGTTCATTTTTGTACATTTTTGTCCGTTTACGAACGTTTTCATA
>BQNB010035260.1:0-50993 GCA_026074375.1 Tanacetum coccineum | reverse complement strand
CTTTTTGAGTTAAACCTTGAGTTTGCAGGTTTGATCATTAGATTCAGTTAAGGTTTAGTGTTTCTTAGTTTAAAAGCTTATCAGAAATAGCTTGTAGTTATCATAAGCTGCCTAGAATAAATTTTGCTTTTATGTTTGAGCTTAATTTGAGCTTATTGCAAGTGATTAAGTGGAATCTACTAAAAGTGAGCTTTAAAGCCCACTTTCTGATAACAGAATTTCAAAGCTTAATTTTGGTTTTTAGCTTATATTCCCTTTATTAAAGGTGTTTAAAAAAGTGTCTTTTATAAGTCCCAACTTTTAGTTTTTATAAAAAGTCAAAATAAAAATAAAAAGAGCAAAAAGGGGTTGCCAGACCTCGAACCCAAGACCTCTCACTCAAAGACCCAACGTGTTAACCATCATGCTACATTAGCTCATCCGTCATTATCCCATTCCATTTAATTAATAAACACGTTTTAACTTTTTTTTCTTCTAAATAAGCCGTAGCATAATAAGCTGTTTTCACAGCTTATCTGATAAGCTGTGCTTATCCTTTCATTTTTCATTTAATCTTTGTTGCATTTATGATTTTTCCTTATTTTTTGATAATTTTTCATTAAGTATTTTATTTTTAATCATTTTTCTTAAGTTTTTAATTTCGAAAATTAATAAAAAATAGAAAAAAGTTTCAGAAAATTACAAAAAAATAGTTTTTAGTTTTATAAAATTTAGCTTTAGTTTTACATTAAGAAAAATCATTTTTACCTCTTTTAGATTTTAATTTTAAATTTTGAGCTTTTATTTTTAATTTTAAAAATAGGATTTTAATTTTAAAAATAGTTAAAAATAGTTTTCTAAGTTTTTATGTTATTTTAGATTTTTCTAAGTTTAAAAAATGATTTTATGACTTATGTTATTTTAATTTTAAAAATAGTTAAAAAATAGATTTTTCTAAGTTTAAAATTAAAATAACATAAGTTTAAAAAATGATTTTTATGTTATTTTAGATTTTTCTAAGTTAAAAATCCTGTCACAAAGCTTCAAATAGTCAAATGGCTTAATTACAAGCATCTGGATTGGATCACTGTTCGTAGAGATGATGACAAGCTATACAAATTCAAAGAAGGCGATTTCAACAGGCTTCGCATACAAGACATCGAAGACATGCTGCTTCTTTTTGTTCAAGGCAAGTTGACAAATCTCACTGTTGAAGAACGCCTAGCTTTTAATGTCTCCTTGCGAATGTTTACAAGAAGCATTGTCATCCAAAGGCGTGTGGAAGATCTTCAATTAGGTGTCGAAAGTTACCAAAAGAAGCTCAACCTCACAAAGCCGGATACGTACAGATCAGATCTTAAACGAAGGGAAGCTTATACAGCATACTCTAATCCCAGAGGTTTCATTTACCAGAACAAAGACAAGAAGAACAGACTGATGCGTATTGATGAACTACACAAGTTCAGTGACGGTACACTCAATGATGTTCGGACTGCTCTTAATGATCGCCTAAAGGGAATTCAGATGAAGTATCTGCCACAGACTATCTGGAGACAAAGTGATAGAGATAAAGCAGGAGCTATGATCCAGGCAATTGATAAACAGCTAAAGACCAGGAGGATTATGCGGAGCTTGGAGAAATTTGTTGGTGGGAGACCGTACGAGGGAGACTTTTGACTGCTGCAAAGGACCATATGATTTATCATATGATGTCCTCATCATAACAGGTCAAACCTTGTACGTAATAAATAACTTGTGAAATTTGTATATATGTAGTGTAGACTTTGTGGTGATAATAAGTAGTGCTTGAGTACAAAATTTTCAAGAATTTCTTATATACCCTAAAAAATATTGTACTTAAAATTTAAAAAAATTCAAATTATTGTACTCAGCACTATCTTATATACCCTCAAAAATTAAGAGGGAGCATTAAAATGTTCCTTATAGATAGTATCTAACATTTGGTCCCTGAACGTTTAATCAATTAATATCTAAAATATCAAGGGATTAACATTTTGAATAAGGGGAGAAAATGTGATTAAACTGAATCTAATTTGTATTGAAATGTGATCAGATAAAATGGACTCAATGCACTTCACACTTATCATGTACTACGATTACGGTGCACATGTTAAGGGGGAGCTTTTAGTGATGATGAAAAACTCTCAAAGTGTAAATCTTTTGATATTTATATCAAACACTTTGATTGAACTTTTCAATGATTTTGGTTTTGATTGTGATGGAATACCCAAAAGACCGACCATGTACTTAAATTTATGGAGTTATAAGGTGGTTAGGCATAGGTATTCAAATCCCATGATCCAGCCAGAACCGGAGGGATCTACCTAGGGATATCCACTAGATAGTGTAGAAGTCCTTAGGTATGATACAAAAGGAGAAAAAGTGAGAATCGAGAATAATGCCGACTGAGATGGAGCTAACACTGGAATAAACCCAACAAGGTGTTAGTTATGAAGTCTCGGTAAGCATTAAAGGGGTTGAAGAATGAAAAAGAAATGTAAGGATAAAGGGTGAAAAGAAAGAAGCCCTCCATACACTTAGGCAGAAACCGGGTCAATACATAATCTGTCCGAAACACAAAGTTGTTTTCTGACATTGAAGACAGTCATGGACCCAGTGACGCTATGCACAACCCTCCCTAGCCACTCAAGGTCTCTTAACAGACTCTTGTTTCGTTTCTCACGGAGATTACACGCATTTTTATCAACTTTCTCACTCCGAGTTTGTTGATATTGAAAAGGTGGCAGTCTGCTCCAGCCTCCTATCACTAAAATCAAAGTGCACTATTGAGTCTAGATCCAAAAGAGATCATCCATAAATCTCATTAGGACACTTGTCAAAATTATGCTTGCTATCTCACACAATGTGAATAACGAGAAATATATTAAGAGTCCTACGCATTATCCTTGTGATTTTGCCAGAACATCTGAGTGATATAATTCACAATGAAGATGGAAATCCTGCTTGAGCCAACATTAAACAAGCTCATGGTAGGTGACTTGTGCGATTCTATATGAATCAAACTTGCGACAACTGGAAAGAAACGATGGTGCGATTCTATAAGAATCAAACTTGTTCCAGGTTATGAATTGACGATTGATGATGAATTTTTGAAATGATTAACACTCTCGATGTGTCACAAAATCACTTTAATCAAGTGACCTGTCATTGATTTTCAAAGCGATTTTTCTATTTTCATCGGATGCAACAAGTACGCACAGGTTCTCTCTTACCGAATGTCAGCTTTGAGAACTTCCGTAATGTGAACTGCTGCGTTGAATGAATCTAATGTAAATATGTTAGAAAGATTCTATACTTTAGCTGGAAATCCTGTCAAGGATATTCTTCTTAAATTGAATCTACCTGATCATAGGTCGATCCTCACGGATTAGAAGGTTACTCCAACCAAACACGGGCGAATGACAAAGCCATATTTGTCCCCCCGCTTTATTGTTAACTATTTTAATGCAGGATACTTAAAGATAGAGGTGAAGGTACCTGGTTCAAGCTGACTCACATATTTATAGCCACATGCTCATACCCGACCGACAAACATACAGACATTATGAAAGATCAAGTACATGTTTCAAGACTTTTTCTACTCTGATACCGTACGTTAGGGGTGTGCACGGTTCGGTTTGGGTCAGTTTTTGGCTAAAACCGAAACCGAACCGAAATATTCGGTTTTTATAAAACCAACAACCAAAACCGCTCGGTTTTTGGAGGTTTGGTTTTTTCGGTTTCTCGGTTTTTACGGTTCGATTTTTGGGTTTTTTCGGTTTCAAACCGTTTAAATTTGGTTTTTGCTAATTTATATTAATAAACTTGTTTTACGTAGAAAATTGGTTATTTTTTTGTCAATATGAGCTTAATAATGTTTACACAAATTTTTATAATTATACACATATAAATTAGAGACACACACATGCATGTGAAAATACACATGGTATGATCATTGTCATTGTAACGATATATTGTCAAGTAAACACACGTACACGACAAACATACATATAAACATTAAGATATAATATATATTATAATAATTTCATCCATAAATAAATATAAATTTAAAACTTTTAGTTATCATTTATTTATTTATATTATATTAATTATATATTATTATAAAACTGGTTTGGTTCGGTTCGGTTTTTACAGTTCGGTTTTTGAACAAAAACCGAAACCGAACCGAAATTTTTCGGTTTTTGAAAAATTAAAAACCGAATCATCGGTTTCTAGTTTCGGTCGGTTTTTTGGTTCGGTTTTTTCGGTTTTCGGTTCGGTTTTGGTTTTTTCGATTTCTTGTGCTCACCCCTACCGTACGTCTTTCTTGAAGTGACAAAGTATTAAAGTCAAATAATTTCAAAGAAGTTTCTGTCACTCTGATATCGAACGTCTTTCTCGAAGTGACAAAGTGTTAAAATTAAAGTATTTCAAGAAAGATGCAACATTAAAGCTTTTCAAGTCAACAAATCAAGAAAGGTATGAGCATGTCGGTCCAGAAGTCACAAGTTCACAAGATGACAAAGTTTACAAGATGGCAAAACGAGATTATGCTTGGTTGATGATCTCAAGGTGCTCAAAATCACATTCAAGTCAAGATAAAGGAATAAACTCAAACCTAAAAGTCAATGATCACTACATCAAATCACAAGTCAATGATTGAAGTTGAACGAGCTCAAGACTAAAGATAAAGCATAGTATGCTAGGTTTAAGTTTTTGTAAAATGGAGCGACCTCCCTTAGGGGGAGATTGTTAGGAACACGAAAGTGTCGGTCGCTTCCATAAGATAACAGTCGTTAGCTCGTTAAGTAATTTTTGGAAACTTACATAGTTAGTTAGCAAAGGCCCATGGATTAATCCATGCAAGCCCAAGCCCACATACCATTTGTAAGGATAAATACACCTCTCTATGCCTTGGAGAGGTGGTTGGTTGGTTGTATTTTCACATAGTTATGCATTTCATGTTCTTGTCTTTCTCTCTCTAAAATACTTCCTTCCTTCCCACTTTCTCTCTCAAGTTCTTGTTTTTAGAGATTACTAATATTCTTTAAGTTATCACTTTAGCTTAAAGACCTCTTTGTATCATCTTTAGAAAGTTGATTAATAGCTTGGTGTTTCATCCTTGGATCTTAGAAAATGAGTCCACGTGTATCGGGAGTAATCATCTATAATAACCAGAATGTATTTCTTTCCATTGATGCTTTCAACCCGCATAGGACCACATAAGTCCACATGAAGCAAATGTAACCTTCCTTTAGAGCTAGGAACAGTTTTGTCTTAAAGTTGTTTCTCTTTGCTTTACCCATTTCACAAGATGAATACAGTTGATCCTTTACATAACTTTGGTAGGCCATTCAAAATGTTATTCTTAGAAAGCAAGTTGATGGTGTTAAAGTTAAAATGAGAAAGAATATGATGCCATAACCATGCTTTAGACGGCGAAGCCTTGGCCATGAAACAAATTAGATTTGGTGAAGATGATTCTGATGCGTAATTTCTTTTAAATAAAAACTACGTCAGGTTTTACATATATAAATCCCTAACTACCTTGACTATTCCTACGCACTAACGAGCAGTGTACCCTATCGTGTATAGTGTAGTGATTGGTATGTACGGGTGTCGACCCAAAGAACGGTTTGTGTCTCTAATCGTCTACTTGATTTTATTATTCTACCTAAGAAAGCAAGAAAGAAAGCATGTTTGGTTTTTGGGAACATTATGAATTGTTTGGTGGTTAGCCTTGCTTGACGAAAAAGGAATTGGTATAGTGGTAGACAACTAGAAAGGATGAACGCATTTAATTACAATGATCTCTAGTATAATGTATTGTCGCAATCTTAAAGCCACTTATCTTATGAGATACGCTTAATCCTAAGTAGGTGGTCTCCATATTAGCTTGCACTCCTAAATGGGTATTAATGTTAAGGGGTCCTTGGTCGACCCACCAATGAAGATTGGTCCTTCTATTGGAAGAATAGAAATCACTTGGTGTCGTAAGTCATGATACACCAAGAGTTCTCACAACCTCAACTTAATACTTACTAAAGGCACAAGGATCACTTAAACACACTACATAAAATAATAAAAAAAGCGATAAAACAACGAGATCATAACTTAATAATCTAAAAGATAATTAAATGCCAAGAACAAATAATAAAGCATAATTAATAACATAGCAACAATAAATTAAACCACATGATCTGCTAAATCAAAATAATAATTAAATTATATTGACCAAAATAAATTAAAGTATGGTTACAAACTGTGCTGAATTAATGCTCCTGATCCCCTAGTCGTACACCCTGGCAAACCCTGAAGGGTTTGCCCTACACCAAGTAGGCAGGTAGGCTCCTCTTTTCTCCGCTTTTCTATTTTGTCGGCTGAACCACGAACGTGAATGTATGGAGAATGAATAACAATTCATCCCTTATTTATACTATAATATAACTTTCGAACATATGCGAGTTTGGCCCTTGGAGTTTATGGTGTGAAGTGAAACATTCAATCTCTTTGCACATAATGCGCCCCTGTGATGATTCATCATTATGGCGTAAACGCACCGACTACATTACGCCGTAAACCTTCTGACGTGGCTTTCTATCTTGTAGCATAAAAGTATGTTACGACGTAATTAAATCTACACGTTACACCGTAACCCTTAGTCAGCATAATTATCTTCAGTAATAAATATTTTACGACGTAACTGCTGCGGAACGGTTACGCCGTATGCCTTGTCAGCACCAAATCTTCGTAATAAATAACTGATTACGGCGTAACTCCTGCGGGACGTTACGCCATAATGTCTTTTAAACATCTAACTCGATATCATTAGTCTTTAAAAATATAGTACCCCTACTAAATATTATAGTAGTGGTACTATTCTTCACTTTGGCTTAAAGTCACATCTTGGAGAAATAAAGTAGCCACCCTATGATTTAGTACCTCTACTAAATAAATTAGTATTGGTACTATTTTTAGCCATATTTCGCCTTTTTCAGTTCCAATGCCTCTAATTACTTGAATTCGCAAAATAAATGAATTAAGTATCGAATTCATATAAAATTGATATAAAGCAAGGCAATAAACGCGGGAATTTGACATGAAAAAGTATTAAATATTTGATGTTATCAGATTCTTAGAGAGAAATTGTATAGGGATCAGATCTACGAGTACCCGTAAGTAGGTCATTTCCCTGAAGATCTCTAACAAAGCAAGTAGATTACCTAAAAGCAACCTCCAATTCTGCATCACAAAATTGACCGACCGAGAATTATGATTGAGGTCTTTGATGTAGTAAACCCTTTTAATAGTAACATTCCCTTGAACTAAATCCCCGTATCCAAGAATAGGTGCAAATTGATCATTCTCGAACCGCACCGTACCTAGAAATTTCTCGACGAAATTAATTAGCATTTTGAGGTTTCCCGTCATGTGCTTTGTACATGCAGATTTGATGATGAATATGATGATTTGTACGATCTGCAAAAGAATTAAAAGATGATGAAGAGTTGGATAAATTGGATCCCATTTTGATTAATGGTTCCGAGTTTTCAGTGGACCTAGATACGTTATCTAAAGGTAAGCTAACACTCGTAAACACATTGTCTTTTCTTGTCTTTGATTTCCATTTATATCATGATAGACATTGTTTCTCAATCCACTAAGTCCATGTCTTACTAGTTTTCTCATATAGCATCCTAAAGTATCTCCTGGATTTTTGGATAATGGATTCTAAAGCAAGTGTTCTCTTATGGGGTGTTGTAACAGTTTGGTTTGCTTTCTTTGTGGTTTTTATAGTACTAATAGGCACTACTTAAGGCTTTTTAGTTCTAGCATTCATGTCATTGATAAACTTAGAAACACAATCATCACGATTTGAATAAAACACGCATTTATCACAAGTAACACAAATAACTTTAACACTCGAAGGTTTATCAGTCAAACTATCATTACACATAGTTACAAACTTTGTTTTATTTGAAAAACTAGAAATCCTACGATGGTCTTCTACATCCTTCTTCTTAAGCATCAGTTGACTATTATTTTGCACAACCTTATCTTTCATTTGAGTGCTCCTAAGTTATGGCCTGCTAACACTAGTGTTGTGAATTACTCTTGTAGAATTAGACACGTGAGGGTTATAATTCCTAAAAGTCTGAGATAACTGAGGTGTTCTAGTTTGTGTTGACTTAGTGTTTATTCTATACATTCCTGGTTTAATTTACAGTCGTGTTTCTTTCAGCTTGTTTTTCTTTTTCTTTTTTAGGTAAAATCCGTGAAGTGACTAGTTTTGATAATTTCTTTTTCTCATTAGTCTTGGGAACAAACCGTGACTCTGGAAACAATTGTCTTTTCAAGTGAATTTGAAAAAGGAGATGTTTTCCCATGACTGATGGTTTTTGAAATCTAAAAGCATTTGATTATTAAACAATTGATGGTTTTTTAAACTTAGTATCCACAGATTTTCCTTTTGCTTTATTCAGCAATGCATGAATTTCAGCGTTCACAATTGTCTTGTCTTGCAACTGAGCTCTTATATCAGCATTTTTAAGACTTTTTGTTCATTTGAGCAATCAAAGAGTCATTGTGGACCTTTGCTTGAGCTCGTGTTTGTTTGATAGAATCAAAAAAAGATTTTGGTAAGTCTTTTTCAAATGCTCATTTTCCTTATTTAAATTCTTATTTTCTTCAGTTAATTTAGCCACACTATGTTCCAATTAGATGTTTATTGTTCCAATATCATTGATGTCTTTCAAAAACACGACCATGTTGCCCATATTTTAAAGCTTGATTTTGATATTTAAGTTCAAGAGCAACACACTGTGCTTTTATTTTTGAAAAATCTTTTTGAAATTGGACGACGATCTTTTTGAGACAAATATTTTCAGACTCGAGAGATTGATTTGAAAGATTAGTGGGCTTTATGTTGAAAACTCCATTTCGTTTGGAAAGCCCAATCTCAAAACGTTCACATCCTTTGATTTTATCAAGAAATTTGCATGCCATGTCACAAAAATTATTAGAATCACCATAGACATAAGAATAACACACATAACATCTTTTTCGAGACATTCTTCTAAGAGTAGATCATTGACTTTTGGAAAATCTGTTTTTTCAGTTTCAAGTTGAGATTTGAGATCATCAACTTCTAATTTCAAGTCATCAAGCTCTTTTTTAATATATTTGACATATTTAAGTCTTCTAGCATTTCTTCTTTCAAAGCGTGTTCAAAGATCCTAACATTTTTCAAAGCTTTGTGAGTAACTGGAATTAAGAGACTTTCAAAAAGTAGCCTTATGACTTTTGTAATTGGATTTTGCCAATCCGTCTGACGTTGTTGCCAATCTGTATCAACTATCACTCTTATGTTGTTCACATTAGCTTTAACATCTTGAAAAGCTTACTTACTTTTACTTATTGATTTTTGTTTAGGCAAGTATTCAATGTTTTTCACCAAATTTGTTGTTCTCTTCTTAAAAGGTGTTTTGAAAATATTCTTTTTCGAATCATTTGAAAAATACAATTGCTCACGAGACTTTTGTTCTTGTGGGATAATGATGACATCAAATAACGTCTATTTTATAGCATCATTTATCCCATGTAATTAACCTATTTTGTATAATTATTGCAAAGAATTGTTACTTAATCATTTGTATTAGAGTATTGCAGTAATTATGGAGTACTTGGTGAAAGTTAACTAAAAGGTACGCATTTTGGAGCTTAAAACGAAGATATTTGAAGATTACTATTCTGACAACCAATACGCCGTATCCATCAATGAAGATATGGTGCATCTGTGCCTGCACTCACCAAAGACCACGAAGGAAACAAGATCTAATAAGCTGTATCCAGAAGAAGGTAATACGCCGTATTCTAGCTATATGGAAATAAAATATTCTAGAAGATATCAAACGTGGTCCTTACTCCAAGAAACCCTCGATACGCCGTATCTAAGACTTTGGATACGCCGTATCAACCATATTCCAGACCTTATAAATAGAAAACTCAAAAACGAGTTTTAAGTGTGCTAAATCATATTCTTGATACCTAAACCATAAAAGTCGATTTTCAGAGGAGAAAAAGAGCAGAAGAGGTCGAGCAACGCGATTAATTCTATAGGAGACAACGTGTAATTTCTTGTACTATTGTAATCATTCAGTTTTTGGTATCATTCGTTAACTCGGTTAGTTTACTTTGGCTAAATAATTACTTTTGTATTAATTATAACTTTTGAAGGCTAATACCTTTTGGTATTAGCCATTGTTATGAAGATCTTAATGTTTGGTTTGTTTATCTTGATTTCTTAATTTATCGTTGAATTTCTTGTTTATGTTTATCTATATACTTGTTTACGTGCTTTTGTATGCGACCTATCATTTAACTGGATCTAGTGATACAGACCAAGTAATCTAGATGCTGGGATAGCTCTCTATATAGTGATTTATACATCTAGACCAATAGGATCACAATTAACGACCTATCTTTGTCCTGAGATTGTGAGCTTAGTTGGACCATAAGGTGACCTTAGTAACAACGACTACGTTCTTTATTAATTGGTAAAGACTTGGTTAGTGGATTACTAGTTTATGAATTACCATTAAGCAGTGAGTGGGTAAAGTCTCTATGATCTAGGGTTTAACAAGATCACCATTGCTTTAATCCCTAAGAGAGATTATAATCAGCAAATAAGGATGCTTTATGCGGATGTGTTTAATTGTGACAGAATTCTACGTGTCTAGGTCTTAGGTAGAAGTAACGCCTAAGTCTTAAGAATGATATGCCGCCTCGAGATAAGTAATCATTGCACTAAATAAACAAACCAACGTTTTGATTGGATTAATAATGGTTAATACAGCTTTCTTATATTTGGCTAGACCGCTCTTTTATATTCTGTTAATTTGCTTGCGTGTGTTTTAGTGTCTTGAATTGGTTTTAGTCACCACTAAACCCGTGCTAGTCTCTCAGGCTGAAAACCCTCATTATCCATTAGATTTAGGATTAACATAGGTTTAGCATAGGTTTTACATAGATTAGACTAACTTAGATTAGAAAAACCAAAGTATTAATAAATTGAAAGTGTTTCTCGCTCTTAGTGATCGACACCCTACTTACCACGAAACTACCACCGACCGGGTACACTGCCCGTTAAAGTGTTGTTTTTTGTTAAGTCGGTAAAATATAAATTTAAAACTTGAATCATAATTAACAACCACACAATGACACATCAAGTTTTTGGCGCCACTGCCGGGGAATGAGAATTAATCTTGATTTTTATTTGATATTTTGGTTTTTAACATTAGATTAGATCTGACCCTTAGGATTAGTGTGGTGTGGATTTAGTTCATATTCCTGTCTGTTTGCTAATTATGTTTATGTAACACGGCGTATTTAGTTTACTGAATACCAAGTATTGGTTTTTTAATGATTTTTTGCCCTAGTAAGTTTATTACAGGATGGACGACCCGAACATTACTATGAAAGAATACATCAGGCTCGAGGAAGAAAAAGCTTGAAAACATGGGAAAGTATTAAACTGGGAAACTGCTAAGTATGGTAAGATTTGGTATGATGAAGACGTTCACGACCTCAGATCCGTTGAAACCGAATTCCCAGCTATAGTCTTCAATGATAATTTGACATCGAATGAAACACCTTCTTGTGAACCCATGGTAAGTTCTCTTAACAACAATAAAATTGACTTTAGAATATCGTTTGACGAATCCGACGTTGAAATTAATGGTGTTTTTGATAAATAACTTTTCCCTCCGCTTTTCTTATAATAATTTGTCTTCAATGATTTAAAAAACGGATTCGGAAGTAACATTTATAAAAAGTCAATATGCCTTTGTTTCTATCACCCGAGCCTTCGGTCAGTTGTATTGATGATTTAGACTTCTTTAATGAATTTGAGAATGAATTTCCCGCCATTGTAAAAAGGGAAACCCCTTTTCGTTTTTGAACTATAGAGCAATACGGCGTATCCACTCAAACGGATACGGCGTATTGACTCAATTTTACACAATCTTAAAACCTCAATACGACGTATTCAGTAAAAAGAATATGGCGTATTGATCTGATAATGATCATGCGTTTTCATTCCCATATGCCGTATTGGTTTCTATCTATACGGCGTATTGACTAGACTGATCTTGATACGACATATCCAGTTATGAATACGCCGTATCCACCCTCAGAACAGAATGTTTAAAAATTTATAAACTTTGTACTATTCTCGTTAATTTTATAGATATGGAACATCTACCACCTCGTGATCAGAGACACCTATGGCTTCGTTATCAGGTAGAGGGATACACCGAGGAGATAGTGCACGATTTTGAGCAGAGGCTCGAGACGATATTCGGTAGGCAGATTAACCGAGTACATATACTAGATTTTGAGGGATTGACTACTGATATGAGGTAGGATTTGTCTGAGAGATTGAGGATGGTATATACTAGGGATGATGGTCAGGAGGTATTTGTGAGTTGCGCTTGGAGGAGGTTGTTTGATATCCGAGCACCATTAGTTCATGAGTTTTTTCTTGAGTTCTTCAGCACTTGTAGGATCGGGGATGAGATGGGGTTAGATGCGGCTGGTACTTTATGTTTTTAGTTAGGAGGTGCTAGGCGTAGTATGAATTGGAGATAGTTTATTCTAGCCCTGGGTTTGCATACTACCGAAGAGATGGCAGAGGACAGATTTGGAGCATACTGGTTAGGGAGTGAGAGACTGATCCCCGATAAGAGGGATCTTAGTGATTATCGGGTTGAGATTTCTTCTAGCAGGGACTTTTTGAGAGGTTCTCCCTCTTATACTTACATTAAAGATCCGGTTCGGAGGCTGTACCACAGGTTGATCTTATATAGCATTCTTGGGAGGGGGCAGGCACCTGAAAAGGTGACTGCCACTGACCTATTTTATCTACGCAGCATAGACCGAGGGGAAGCTAATGTCCCGTATCTATAACACAGTACTTGTTCATGCACACTAAAGGGAGGAAGAGTAGTGCTAGGTTATCTGGAGGACATTTTATTGGGTGTCTTGCTCATCACTTTGGTCTGGTGAGTGATCATGTGTTGAGAGGATTATCCGTTATGACCCGTGAGATACCGTTAATTGACATGGGTGAGCTTGTTAAGCTCAACATCTGTAGGGAGATAGGAGATGATTGGGCTTGGGTAGCCTTGAGACCAGAGAGGCAGCAGGATGCTGCGACTAGTGCCCCTAAGGCCGCTGAGGATGCTCATGCAGTCGATGAGGGTGCTCAGGCTGATCCAACACCCATTCAGGCACCTCAGCCGCCACCACTACCCCCAGCTGCGGGTAGGACTATGCCCTAGAGATTAGGGAGACTTGAGGAGGAGATTAAGGGACTACGCAGGGATGTCAGGAGTTTACGTGGATTTGTGGAGAGATCGATGACCGACCAGGGTAGAGTCTCCACATGGATGATTAGTTGACGCAGCTCATGGAGGCTAGCGGGCAGACTTATTAGGCATTTTATGGGACTTTTCGAGGTAGTTCCCCAGCTATTTTCGAGAGACGCACCAAACAGAGGACTGGCAAGGCCAGCACTTCTACAGCCCCGCAGCAGCCAGACCCATGATCTCTATCCCATATCTTTTTTGTTTCTTTCTGTACATTTATTATTCATGTCGTGATGTATCTAACTTTAAACAGGTTCCTATATTTCTGTATGTATATTATGATATGATGTTTTGATTTGTTTGTGAATGATAGGACAAAGACTGGCAGTAAGTTTAGCACCATAGTTCGTGAGTATGTTACGGAACCAAGCATGCTATCCAAATCAAGAGCAAAATTGAAAAGAGAGAGTGTTTACCAGAGTGTGGAAGATGAAGAAAAGTCTAACTTAAAGACTTCACTGTAAACAAAAGTGCTTCCCGGGAGACAACCCGGATTGTTATTTATTTTTATCGAGTCTGTCTTCCCATACATCAATACAGCGTATCCGCTCCATACCATACGGCGTATTGAATGTCTAGACGTTATCAATCCTTTATTTTTATGCACTTTAAAACATTATTGTCAGTTCTGTCAATACGACGTATTCATGCACATGATACGGCGTATTCAACAAACTGACCCGTATTTAGATACTTTTTACAGGTTTCTCAATATGGTGTATTCCAGTTTATGGATACGGCGTATTGGTTCCTGTATTGTTTATTTAGCTTATTTAAACCAAGATAGGAATGCATCGTTTTTCCTATAATTTGCACAGGACCTCGTAGATTAGAAATCGACAATGTTGGCGGAGAATCTACGATCTGGAAATTTTGAAGTGTTGGAGTCATGAAACCCAAGACGGCTGTTTAACATGAATTCTTGCTCATAAACTCAACTTGGAGAATCTACCGAGCAAAATATTAGGGGAGTTTCTCATTCTAATTCTTTTAAATTCCTGTTTTTAATGTTTTATCTATACAACGAGGATGTTGTATAATTCAAGTGGGAGGATGGGAATTAGAATGTATACTTGTCTTATTTTTCACACTAAAATGCTTAAATTATGCTCAAATTTATAATTTTTTCAAGCATACTTTTGTAAAAATACTTGATACATAACCCGCATACAATAACCCTTGTTAGATATTGTGAGGATTTAACCTTATCCATTTCCAAATGTTTACCCAAATTCCACAAAATATGATTGTGTCGGTGATGTTGTAGACTTTAGAACTTGGCTTGGTATATCTATTCGAGACCACAATAATGAGTACTATGGATTTAGATGGAGTAACTTGTTTAAATTGGTACATTTTTAGGATTACACCCAAAAAGCCTTTATATGATGTTTTATTAACTAACTACACTAGTTAGTTAAATCCCTGTAAAAACCCTTTGTTTACTCTCATCTTAAGAGTAAGATACCCCTAGGAAAACCAATAGAGCCAGTCCTTTAGGAATAACACTAACTGTTTATTTCATTACACCTTTACACCTTAGCCTACCATGTTAGATTAAGTCCATTTATCAATTGCTAGTTGCTTAAAGTGTAAAGTATGTATTTCTCGAGTCTTGTGTCAATTTTCTATCTTTGGTACGGTTGGGAAGAAATTTACACATTGCAAATGGGAATGTATAAATTAGTCAAAACTCGTGTATTTTTACTAACCAACACGACAATATTTGGTACAAATCCGAAAGAATAAGAATTACTAAAGAAATATCACGGAGTTATTAGATCGTGCGAAGGAAGGTGAAAATACACCGAGTTTTCGAGTATAGTGTATGAAAAAAAAATAGAAAAATCGCAACAAAAAAAAGAGAAGGAAAGTTTGAAAGATAAATCCTTTTCGAGCTAAAGCTAGACCGAAGGAATATATAAGGATCGATTATTCGTTGAGTACATCATAAAATCAAAACATGTAAGGTCTATTTGTAAAAAGTGTAGATTCACCGCTTTTTCTTGTGAAAAAGAATTAAAAGTATGGATGATGGAATTTTACCGGTATACGGGAACGCCAACTCCGTCAGGTTGTCTTGTTTTTATCAATGATCAAGACTTTGATAAATATTTTTGTCTGATCTATCATGGTAAACGGATCAGAAAAAGTGTCTAGCAACTTATACTTAGGACGTAGTCTATTTGTGTGGAAATTATTATTTAACAATAATTTAAATTCCTTTCCCTAATCAAAACCATGGGTTTTTTTTTTTCTCTTTTTAAAAAAAAAAATAATTTTATTTTTTTTTAATATTTTTTTTTATAATTTTTTTTTTTATTTTTTTTTTTTTTATTTTTTTTTTTTTTAAATTTTTTTTTTTTAGAATTTTTTTTTTTTTTTTTTTTTTTTTTTTATTTTTTTTTTATTTTTATTTTTTTTTTTTTTTTTTTTTTTTTTTTTATTTTTTTTTTTTTTTTTTTTTATTTCATTTTTGTTTATTTTTATTTTCAAAATTTTTATTATTTCTTGTTTTTTTTTTTTTTGTCATTTTTTATGTAATTTTTTCTTAAAAAAATTTTTTTTTTTTTTTTATGTTTTTTTTTTTTTTTTTTTATTTTTTTTTTAACAAAATTATTTTTTTCTTTTTTTTTCTTTTTTTTTTAATTAATTTTTTTTTAATAATTATAAAACATAAAATTAAAATAATAAAAAATAAAATAAAATTGTTTTTTTTTTTTTTTATTTATACCCCTCAAAATTTTTTTTTTAATTTTTTTTTTTTTTTTTTGTTAGTGTGTGTGGGTTTTTTTTTTTTTTTTTTTTTATTATTAAATTTCATTTCTAAAAAAAAAATTTATTTAATAAAATTTTTAATTTTTTTTTTTTTTTTTTTTTTTTTATTAATTACTATTTTTTTTTTTTATTTTTTGTTTTTTTTTTTTTAAATTTTATTTTTTTTAAAAATTTTTTTTTTTTTTTTTTTTTTTTTTTTTTTTAAAATTTTTTTTTTTTTTTTTTTTTTTTTTTTTTTTTTTAAAAGATATTTTTTTTTTTTTTTAATGTTTTATAATAATAAAATTTTTTTTTTTTTTGGGGGAGGGGGGTTTGGTGTGTGGGGGGAGTTATAGAATTTTTTTTTTTTTTTTTTAAAATAATTTTTTTTTTTTTTTTTTTTTTTTTTTTTTTTTTTTTTTTTTTTTTTTTTTTTATTTTCTTTTTTTTTTTTTTTTTTTTAAAATTTTACTCGAATGAGGATTGCGAACAAGCATGCATGTCTATTCCATCGTTACGGGCCAGTATGTTATGTCCTCATCACAGCCCCTTGTATTGTATAATTACTATTGTGAAAAGTTAGAAGAATCCCACCCTATATCAATCTTCATCCTAACCCTTTTAAACTTAAATGAGATGACTATCAAACACACACTGTCAAATTACTCGTCGTTAAGGCCATATAGTATGACTTCAGCTTGCCCTTTTGGTGTGTACTTTGTGAAAAATTGTACAGAATGGACAACCTAACCATATTATAAAAACCTATTTTGCCTTTTAAAAACTTGAACACTCCTTAGCCTAGTGGTAGGAGATGAGTATCCCGGTTGCCAACCTATATAGAATACTTTCACACCGAGATCAATTGAGCGTAATTAGTTACATGTTACCAACATAAATAATTTGAGTGGAATTGATGTTTCTTCATCTCCTAATTACGTAACGCGTAGTTTGGTGTGTACTTTTAATAGATCTAATAATGCTTAAAATAGGCAAAAACCTTAGGATACATATATATAATCTTCTAAAGGATACTTGAGGACAAGTAAGATTCAAGTGCGGGGGAAATTTGATGTACATCAAAAATAACATCTATTTTATAGCACATTAATCCTATGTAATTAACCAATTTGTATAATTATGGCAAAGAATTGTTACTTAATCGTTTATATTTGAGAATTGCAGTAATTATGATTCCTTGGTGAAAGTTAAACTAAAAGGTGCACGTAAACAGTTCTGGAGCTTAAAACGAGAATATTAGAAGATTACTATGCTGACGAACCCATAACGACCGTATCAATCAAGGAGATACTGCGTATTGTTTATCTGAGCACTCACCAAAGTCCACGAAGATACAAGATCCATACTCGTTCCAGAAAGCAGGGTACATACGACGTATTCTAGCTAATATGAAATAAAATATTTGGAAGAATCAAACATGGTCCCTACTCCAAGATACCCTAATACGATCGTTCAAGACTTGGATACACCGTATCAACCATATTCAGACCCTAAAATAGAAAACTCAAAAAAACGAGTTTAAAGTGTGCTAAATCATAAACTCGTACCTAAACCATAAAAGTCATTTTCAAGAGAAAAAAGAGCAGAAAAGTCGAAGCAGCGCGATTAATATCATAGGAACCAACGTTATAATTTTCTTCTTACTTTTGTAATCACGATTAGTTTTGTATAATTCGTTAACGTGATCGTTAGTTTACCTGGCTAAATAATTACTATTGTATTTAATAAGTGACGTTTGAAGCTAATACCTTTCGGGTATTATCCTTTGTTAAGAAGATCTAATTATGGTTTTTTATCTGTTTCTTCAATTATCATTGAATGCATGTTTATGTTTATCAATATACTAAGTTATATACGTCTTTTGTATGCTACCATCATTCAATACTAGAACTATTGATACGGACCAAGTAATCTAATTAAGAGGAACTTCTCCATCTAAGTGATTTATACATCTAGACCAATAGGATCACAATTAATGACCTATCTTTGCCCTTAGATTGTGATCTTAGTTGGACCATAAGATGACCTTGGTATCAATGAGTATGTTCTCGATTAATTGGTAAAGACTTGGTTAGTGGACTACTAGTGTATGAATTGCCATTAAGCAGTAAGTGGGTAAAGTCTCTATGAACTAGTGTTTAACAAGATCACCATTGCTTTAATCCCTAAGATAGATTATAATCAGCAAATAAGGATGCTTTATGCGGATGCGTATAATTGTGACAGAATTCTATGTGTCTAGGTCTTAGGAAGAAGTAACGCCTAAGTCTAAGGAATGATATGCCGCCTCGAGATAAGTAATCATTACACTAAATAAACAAACCAACATTCTGATTGGATTAATAATGGTTAATACAGTTTTCTTATATTTGGCTAGACCATTCTTTTATCTTCTTTTTAATTTGCTTGCGTGTGTTTTAGTGTCTTGAATTGGTTTTAGTCAGCACTAAACCCGTGCCAGTCTCTCAGGCTGAAAACCCCCTTTATCTATTAGATTTAGGATTAACATAGGTTTAACATAGATTAGAAAAACCAAAGTATTAATAAATTGAAAGTGTTTCTCGCTCTTAGTGATCGACACCCTACTTACCACGAAACTACCACCGACCGGGTACACTGCCCGTTAAAGTTTGTTTTTGGTTAAGTCGATAAAATATAAATTTAAAACTTGAATCATAATTTACAACCACACAAAGACACATCAGATAAAAAGATCATAAAGGTTATTTAGTTTTATGTAATTATATGGTATTACTAAATCACCCATTTTTTATCTACTCTCTTCAGCAAGTCGCATTGTGTCGTCACTTTCGGGAGCAAATAAGTTCGCAAGGTCATTCTTATCATATTGAACAATATATAAGCACGGTTTCTCCCATTAAGCTTTCTCAAGATACTAAGGATTTTCAAAACTTATCGAATACTTACCATTATAATATGAACTCGGTTTAGGAGTTAGCATAAAAACGGTTTGTGCCGATTGACCAATTTAATAAATAATGTCATTTAAAAACTTGACTTGATTTTCTAAAGCAATTATTTTTTCTATGTATTTATCTTCTTTGCTATTAAAATCCTTAATCTGCTGTCCTTTTTCATTCAAAATATTAGAAGTTTGACTTTCATGCATAGAAATCTGATTTACTAGCTTGGTATTTTCATTGTTTACCAAAAAAGTATGTATGCTTCTCTTTTTAAAGATTCATCACATTGTCGTTTATTATCTGTTAGTAAAGCAATAGCTTATTTGTACTTAAGTTCAGCTATCTCTTTGTCTTGTTGATTTGTTTGAAAAGTTTTGTACCTCTCAAGCTCAAATTTACAATCTTTAAGAGAATGCTTGTTTTTCTTAAGATCTTGAGTAAGAGACGTGTTTGCTTTCTTCAATTGTTTTTGAATCTTTTTGTTTTCATCAACATCTAGATTTAAATTAGTAATTAAAAAAGCAAGCAACACATGTTTATTCTCAGGTTTATCAGCATTTTGGTCAGCCTCTCGGTTAATATTACACATATCTGATAAATCAGGAATGACATTACTATCAACGTTTTCCACCACATATGAGTCATTAATGGATTCAGGTTGCTTAAAATGTTGTCTTTCATTGGCAAACACATTATAGTCATCGTTTGGATGTACCTTTTCTAATGGCTCAACATCATAGGTAGGTTCAGAATTATCATCAGTAACATGTAAGACCTCCAGAATCTTTTCCATGTACATGTAATGTGCTTCTAGTTCCTTCTTATCAGGCTCATCATCTGTGTCCTGTAGCCATTCACTCTGTTATGCACTCAGGTGAATTCCTTTAGCCTCTTTCTTGTAAAGCATCATCTTTTCCTTATGGTACTCATAATCCTTAAATCGCTTAGTTGATTTGAACTCCTTAGCAAAATGCCCAAACCTTTTGCAATTAAAACACTATATCACAGACTGCTAAACTACTTGATTTCCTACAGTTTCCCCTTTACCAGCAACTATTCCTCCCCTCTTATTCCCAAACTACCTAGTATTTCCGTCATTCCCAGTCCTTGGAGAAGTATCCATATTATTTTTCTTGGTGTTTGATGAGGTTCTAAGGTTGTTGTTGGTAGGTTTGTAGATGTTTTTGAAGTGCTTTGCAGTGAGTGTCAAACTTTTCTATATCTGCTTATCTCTCTAAGCCTGTTCTTCATCACTATCTTCTTTAGATGGAGATGAAGGTGGTTTGACAATCTCTTTGCTTTTGCTCCTGGTAGTAACATGTGATCTGGTTAATGTTGTTTGTCTTGATGATGGTGCACGGGTTCTGTAAGGTTTTGGTGCTTGAGGTGCTTGATAATAGTCATCTGGATAATTCTGAGTAGCAGCAACAAGTATAAGTGGATTTGCATTCCTGACTATTCTTTCAACTCAAATTTCATTAACTTTATTTTGGTGTTGTTTCAGAATGTCAAAGAGTTTGTGATATGATACGGTGTCTAGATCTTGAGCTTGCTTGACAATTGTCATAAATCTTGACCATTTTGGTTTAAGTTGTAGTAGAAACTGAACATTCACCTGCATGGTGTCAACCTTCAACTTGTTCCTTACCATTTTATTCATCATTCTGTTAAACTTTATGTAGTATGACTCAATTGATTCCCCTTCCCTTGAAGTGAACTTACCAAATTCCCAAAACAGCTTTGTCTTAACATCTTGAATGTTGATAGACTCTCCTTGTTGCAACCATTGAATAGCAATCCACAATTCCTTTACATTAGGGCAAGCATCCATAGTAGAGTATATATCATTACCAATCCCATTCAGTATCATATGAACTACTTCTACTTCAGCATCAATCAATTTTTGTTTCTCTGGACTGGTATTTGCATAAGTTTCTTTAACAATCTCACTTGGTTGCCTTGGATTTTCATCATCTGAAGGAGTGTGATGACATCAAATAATATTTATTTTATTGCATCATTTATCCCAGCTAAATTTCTCGTTCTATATTATTTTATGCATGAATTGGTACTTAATTATTTATATTAGTTATTTGCAGTAAATATCGAGTAATTGGTGAATTTTAACTAAAAGGCGAGCATTTTGGAGCTTAACCAAAGAAATCAAGAATCTGTTGTTCTGACAACCAATACTCCGTATCTATCAAGGAAGATACGGCGTATTTGCGCCTGAACTTCACAAGCAACCACGAAGATATAAAGACCAATACGCCGTATCCATGAAGACTCATACGCCATATTCACTAGCAGTTCATGAAAGATTTTGGAAGATATTTATTGTGGTCCCCACTCTAAGAAAACCCCAATATGCCGTATTGACAACATCTAATACGTCGTATCGACAGAATTCCAAAGGCTATAAATACCGAGACCTAAATACAAATTTAGTGTGCAAAAAGCATACTGACAACTGAGAAGAAGGCATTAACCACCAGTTTCAACTTTTAGAATAAAAGAGAAGCTATGAAGGTCTCGCAATGCCCTTCAATCCATAGGAAAACCCTTGTAAATTCTTATACTCTAAATACGGGTTTGGTTTTTGGTATCAATCATTAACTTGGTTAGGTTACCTTAATCGTTCATCTATAACATTTGCATTCGTTACAATGGTTATTAGCTAATACCTTTAGGTATTAGCCATGTTTATGATATGTTAATGTTTGGTTTATGTTTATCTCGATTGCATCTTATAAGTTGTGTCTTGACTTATGTTTATTAATTTATACTCATTTATGTGATTAAGTATGCGACATATTATTCAACTGGATCTAGAAAACAGACCAAGTAGACTAGATGTCGGGATAGCTCTCCATATTGCAATTTATATATCTAAAGTAATAGGATCACAAATATTGACCTGTCTTTTGCCTTTGGTTTAGTAAACAAGTTGGACTAGCAGGTGACCTAGGATTAACAAATAACATTTTGATTCCTTGGTTAAAGATCTGGATAGTGGACTACTAGTATATAAAGAGCCATTAAGCAGCAAGTTAGTAAAGTCTCGATGAGCTAGGATTCAATAAGATCACCATTATTGTTTTCTAAGATAGATTTTAATCAACCATGATTGCTTTATGCGGATGTGCTTAATTATGACAGAATTACCATGTTTAGGTTTTAGGAAGAAGTACCGCGTAAATCTAAGAATGATATATCAACAAAGAGATAAGACAATCATTGCACTTATAAACTAAAAACCTGCGTTTTATTAGATTTAATATGGTTAATACATTTTCCTTACAATAGGCTTGACCGCTTCTCTATCTTCTAAATATCAGCTTGCGTGTGTGATAACATCAAATATTTAATACTTTTTAGTATCAAATTCTCTATGAAAATGCTTGTAAATATGTTATAAATATCTAAAAACACTACTTAATTGCCTATATTTAGTTTTCAGGAGCAAAGCAAGCATTTGAGCTAAATATGCGGGATTTAGACATGGAATTCAAGAAGTGATGACATTTAAGGCTTTTACGGCGTAACCTCCCCGAAGGAGTTACGCCGTAATCAAGATTAACGAAGAAATGACTCATCATTAGTTGTTACGACGTAACCTCACCATCACCTTTATGCCGTAACATATAATTTAAAGGAAGATTGAGTGTCCGAGTCAGCATTACGGCGTAACCATGGCGATATGGTTACGCCGTAATATCAATTAAGCCTGGAGAAAGGGAAACCACAGCAGCATTGTTATGGCGTAATGTGTTCATAACTGTTACGCCGTAACATCTTCAATACTTATAAATAGAGCCCTAACTCGGCTCATTTGGCATCACTCACTTCACCTCTTCACCTCACAGTACCAAGAGGCGAACAAGGCCTCTAAAAGACGAAGCATTCCATCAGAAGTCTAAGGAAGGATCATTGTACTTCATTTTAGCATTAATCATTCGAAAACTCAGTTTGTAAGAATTATGAATTATCAATCCAAGATTTCTTTATTTACTTCTTGTCTTATTGTTTCTATGAGTGGCTAAGCACTCTTAGTGCTGGCCTAGCCATGTATTTACTATTTTTATGATTGTTATTTCCTGTTTAATTATGGTTTTATTAGATATCCTTATAGCCTTTCATTGATCCCTAGGTTTTGGTAGTGTAGAGGGTGACTTGGATCTTATTAGTCATGTTATTAGACTTACCAGTTGAACATGGGATTAGTGGGGTACTAGGGTAGCTTGGCACCTATCCCTAGTGTAGGAATTAATCATATTACCGCATTGGTCACATTAAACACTTAAAAAGCATAGGAACTCTTTCAAAGGGAGTTAATAATCTGTATAGATTATAGAATCGGTCTTAAGGATAGTTGAGGATTAACCACTACAAACTTGGATGCCCTGCCCGTGTGATCCTAAGGGAATTAGGATCACAGAGTAAGTATAGGACAGACCTCAAATGTCAATTCAGGTATGTCAATATTAGATCCACCAATGAAACTTATAATTGAACATTGCACAGGAAAACGAAATCATAGCGGTAGTAATGAAATGGCTAGGCTAGCGCGCTTTTCTCCCCGATTACTTCTATTAATTTACTTTTCTGTATTTACTTTTCTTAAGTCTTTAAAATCAATCTTAAAACCATTTTCAAACGTGACAAAATCAAATTAGAACTAGTGCCTTTAGCTCTTGGGATGACCTCGGATTTACCAACTACTGCACTACATACGACCAGGTTCTCTGCTCGTTTGCGTGTATCGGTAGACGAGTTTTATAAATTTAAAACTTGGCAATTAATTATTTAAACAATTTTACGCATCAGTGTATTAATCGCCCAATCTCAGTCTAGGTAAAACAAAACTCGTGCCAATCTCTCAAGCTAAAAAAAACCCTTTTGCCATTAGTTTAGGTTTAACTTAGGACTAACATAAGTAACTAAAATACTGATAGATTTAGGAATTAACATTCTCACTCTTAATGATCGACACCATACTTACCAAGGAAACTACAACTGATCGGGTACATTGCCCGTTAGTGTTGTTTTAGGTATAGTCGGCAAAATATAAATAGTAAAACTTGATAATAAATAATACCTACGTACAATGACACATCAAGTTCTTTTAGCGCCACTGCCGGGGAGTAAAATTGTTTAATTCTTATTTATTAGTGTTTTTAGTTTAGTTTAACTTAGATTAGTCTTCATTGTATATTATTGCATATTGTATGTTTTAAAGTTCTGCATTATTTTTCTTTTCTGTTACTGTTCTGGTCGACTGACCAATACGACGTATTCTAATTATTGGATACGGCGTATTAACCCTTCGACACAGATACAGCATATTCGGTTCAATAGAACTAGATGGAAATCAAACCCGGAAAGTTCATGTCATGTCGTTATAACTATGTAAAACTTGAAACGCCTCAATATGCCGTATCGAGCCTGTGTGATACGTCGTAATCGAGCCACCAGAACAGGATGCAGTTTTTCAAGCCAAATCAATCGATAATTCCTTTTCCAGGTCGATTGATTGATGATTGTTATGAAGAAAATAAGGCACTGAAGAGTTTACTTATGAATAAGCCAATATTGGGATGCCAAATTGAAACATCAATGAATGTGCACGACTCAGCTATTCTTGAAGATTCTCTACCTCCAAAGGAAAAAGACCAGGGGTTTTACTATACCTTGTTATATCAATAATATTTATTTTGAAAAAGCCTTAGCTGGTGATGCCTCATACGACCTTTATTAATCTAAGATTAGGTGAATTATGTGATAACCGGTAAACTTTTCCTAGGTCTTAGTATTTTAAAATACTACAATTATATCGGTGTCTTACGATTGTGTTAGTTTCTAGGAGAAAGTGAAAAGTTAATTCAGTTGACTTATTTTGCGTGACAAATGTTATAGTTTGAATCGGTTGGAGAGTGTCCTTGTGTTTTGTTAGGCGATTCTCTTTGATTTCTCTTTCCGTATTGAGTGTTTATGTTATCATTTTAATGCTTTCCGGGAAGTTTTCCCGTGTTCCGCAAAAATCGTCACGCAACGCGTATCGGCACGACAGTTAATTTGAGAACGGGTTTAATAATCTTGAGTGAATTTAATGAACTTATTTGATATTTGATTTCATAATTTGAAGTAACGTTCATCTAGAACGTAAATGTTGAGGTGTGGATTTAAAAGACTTCAGAAAATGGGTGTCTTCGTGAAAATTTATTAAGTACCGAAATGGGCGTGAAAATGAATTTTTGACAAGTCTAATGTCAGAATATTTTGAAGTCAAGATACTTTAAACTTGTGAGACGGGTTTCGTATTTTTGTAGTCCCGGCACGTTGTTAAAACTCAAGATGAATTTTGGGAAGTTTAATTTGAAAATATGTCGTGTAAATATTCTAAATTCTTGGAAAAGTGTTTTTAAATCTAATAAAAATACTAGATAACTCCGAATAACGTTTTAAATTGATAAACTTTGAGTCTTAAGTGAACCCGACACAAAAAGATGCAAACCCGAGCCCCCTAGGATGCTTGTCCGGTTCGAGCTAAGCAAGGGAGACAACAAGGAAAATTTTTAGCTTCATGGTCCTTTAATTGGTACATATGTTTTTGTCACAGCCTAAAAACACACTTTGTGCATGAGTTTTGAAATAATTCTTTCTTTTTCTCTTTGCTTTGCTCGGCCGACTCTACAAAACTCACAAACACATACATTTGTGACCAACTTGATCGAGAACGTGAAGATATAGAAGCCTTGGGTTGATTCTAGTGTTTGGGTTATTGTTTAAACAACGTTTGGGTTGTTTCTTGTGTCAAAATCCAACCGAAAACCATTAATACTTGTAAGTTGTCTAAACTTTTTTTTAGTTGTACTTTTATGGTTATTATGATGATCTTAAGCTAGTTGTACAAGTCGTTTGTGCTAAATGAGAACTTAAAAGTTTGAATCGAAATGGTAAAGGGGAGCGTGTGGTTGGACGAGGACAAAAAGAAAGAAACAAAATGATCATTTTAATACCATGGTTGTTGTGGTAAGAAAACTTTTATTTCCTAGAGCTTATTAGTGCTTATTTGGGCTTATTGCGAAACGTAGCTTAAAAATAAACTAGTTTAGGGCTTATTTTACTTTTGGGCTTGTTTGTTTGGTCTCGGCCCAACGAAAAGAAAGGGTTTTAAAATGAGAATAAAGGTTTTGTAAAAAAGATAAAGGTTTTGTAATGAGAATGAGGATTTTGAAATAAGAATAAGGATTTCGTGTGAGTAAGGACAAACGTTTGTACAATAAGACAATTTTGTACAAAATGTTAATAAGGTGAAAATTAATGATTAGGTCGTGGCCGAGTACTATTGTGCGTTCTGTAGAGATTATTTGTGCGGTTATTATCATCTGTAGAGGTGAGTTCTCGTAGCCCTATTTTTTATGTCTTTTCTGTTGAGGGAAAATGATACTCAAAACTGTTTTAAATGTGTTTTCTTACTGTGCGAAATGTGGTTTTGTTTTGGGACAATGTTATGTGCTTATGACTGCTATGTGAATATTATGTGGTTTGATTGTACTTGCGTGCATCGAGATGCATGGCAATGTATGTGATTAGCATGGATTTGCTATGTTTGTGATGGTCTTGCCCTAAGTAAATGCTCCAGCTGGTAGGCTTTAGGTGCGGGTGACCTCGGAGTTGCGACTCCAAGAGCATGGGTATATGCTGTTGTGATGACTAGCACGGGGATGCTATTGTCATTGGTGTCTGCTTTAGCGGGATTCTTAAGTATGGAATTGGAATGTTTTGCATATATTCACTGTCATATTGCACAATTGTCCACTACTTAAAATTTGGCACAACGACTGGGTTTTCTTCAAACCTACGAGCTCACCAACTTTATGTTGACCTTTTCGAGTATCATTTTCAGGTGTGTTGCGAACCAAGGTAAATCGGGAGAAATGGAAATTTAAGAAGTACACATGTGGGGTGTTAACTTGAGACTTGTACATTTTGATTCAAAAGTGTAAACTTGTAACTATTGTAAATCTAGATCTTTTGTAAATTTGACTGTATGATCTTGTATCTTGTGCAATGTAAATCAGTATGTTGCATTCCCGTGTTTCCGCCGTTGACGGGGTGTGACAGATTGGTATCAGAGCCAATGTTATAGAGAATGCCCATTTTTATAAAAAAATAAAAACGCAACTATAACCAAACTGGAGTTTTTGAAAAACCTCGAACATGGCGAAAGTTAACTAGCCTAAGCAGTTCATGGTTTTTTCTAAATTACGCATAGCCTGATCAACTATGCTTAATTCACAAAGAGCTATAAAATTATGAGGGTAGTTTTCTTAAATTATGTTAGGGGAAGGGGAGGGAATATGTGAAGTCTAAGACCACCTGAAAGTGAATTGACCTTGAACGTACATATTGCATAATATGTACTTTCCCGTAGTGATGTGGTATAAGAATGCTTGCGCATGTTGAGGTCTAGATTATCATTGATTGCCAAGTGTTTGTCATGCTGCCTTAGTTGTATTGCATGATGCTCTAAGAGCCTTGGTAGATAGGTTGTTAGTAGCGATGTTGACTAAGGATGTGCCCTTAGTAGCTATGTTGTTGTATTGCATGATGTCCTTAGAGCCTTGATAGATATGTTATTAGTAGCGATGTTCATTAAGGATGTGTCTTTGGTAGATATGTTGTTGTAATTGCATGATGTCCCGAGGCACTTGTTTTGTATCAAACTTTGTTGGTGCCTATTTGTTGCTCATATCCCTTCGATATATCTGATATATATATATATGTATATATATATATATATATATTATATATTTTATTTTTATATATATTATATATATTATACGGTTTACGAAACTATTTCAAACGTTATGTTGATTACTATATGTAAGTAGAGTTATGCTGATAATTTAAGTAATGATATTTTATAGGAGTATTTATACCCTTTATCGTGTTATCACAAGTCATGTCTACCCCAACTCACTTTGATTTAAAGATTCTCCTATAGACCGACAAAGCTCAGAGCTCCCGAGTGCCTATACCATTATCTAATAACCCTTATAGGGCAGTTAGGCAGCATATTTAGTAGTACAGACCATGTGTCTGGAACCTGAGGACCTTAGGGAGACAGAAGAATTCCCCAGCCACTACCTAGTGCCCCATCACTCGCTCCTCCATCAGATGATCCTTAATTGTTTGTTAGTCAGACTACATACATCCTCCACTATAGACATTGACGGTCTGAGCCAGAGGAGGCTCCCTCAAAGACATGGGAGTTTAAGGTTTCGGAGCCATCAGATACTAGGATCACCTGATCACATTCCTTAGCTTTATCGGATTTCACCGCACCACTGTCACCTGATCACCCACTTACTCAGACTTCACCCACTTACTCAGACTTCACCCACCCCTACACCCACCCGAGTTTTGTTCCATCGTAGGACCGCACGTATGGTCGTGCGTACTCAGCCAACCTTATCCCGGGCATGCCAGTCTGAATAGCGGAGGCAGCTGCTTTATCTCCCTCTTCATTTCCTAAGAGGTATAGATCCTCTTACGAGACACCATCACCATCATCATCTCCGACCCTTCCCATACGGAAGAGGTATCAGGGTACATCAGAGCTTGTAGAGGACATTAAGGATGAGAGTTTAGATTCGGATACTGAGAGAGAGGGTTCAGAGGACAAGGGTCCTGGTTCAGAGGAGGAAGAGGTTGCACCTGAGGGTCGGCAGCAGGTAGCCCCGGCTAAGGACACAGCCGTGGACGAGCCTCTAGGACTTGGTTATGAGGCGTTGAGACGTCGTGAGTTAGTTATAGGAGAGGGCGAGATGCCCAGTATGTTTGAGGTTGGACAGAGCTCTAGGTCTGTATCAGAGCACGAAGGAGCAGAGAGGATATCTGCATTTAGACAGCCTACCCTTATTACATGGGTAGACCTTGAGGATGGCAGGGTTTATACCGACATTCCGACTTATGTACCACCAGCTGCACCTGTTCAGACATCGCCATCTCCCGAGTGGTCGTTTGGTTCCTTGCCACTGTCACCATCATCCCCAGTAGTTCCTACCCTGATAGCTTCACCAATGACTACCCCAGCAGCCACTATACCAGTAGATGAGGATGAGTTCTTAAAGGTAGGGGTGCAACTTAAGCTTCATGAGAGCATACTCCATGATCATACATAGCGTTTGGATGCACCACCATCTACTTTGTTTGAGGGTTATGATCAAGACCTTAGGGAGTTGTATACTAGGTCAGGGGCGGTTAGGGATAAGCTTTTCTCTCAATGTTATAGGCTTTGGAGTTTGTTATTATATATGGCATGTTACCTTTTCGACACAGATACAGCATATTCGGTTCAACAGATCAATACGGCGTATTCAGTCAATTGAATACGGCATATCAATCATCTGATACAACAACAGATTGTATTTTTTTATATTCCGTTCTTGTTTATAGCTTTCTGTATTTTCTCTCTTCCGAGCCTATCCTACTAATTGTTTATCCTCTGTTTCAGGAGTGCGTGACCAGGAGTTCAACTAAAGAGCTCTTTACGCCTTTCTAAGAACCGGAATGAGTATTTCATTCAACAAGGAAGCTTTTCAAACACCGAGTCTTGATTATTCGAGTTCACCAGAATTCGATTTATTTTCTGATCCCGAGAATCAGAGTGAAGAAGAAGTTATAAAATATGGGGTAACTAACTATCGAAGAATACATGATGAAGACCAAAGAAGACTCTGGATCGGGAATTGCTAGGCTTAAGATTGATGATAAGGCTCACTTTGAGTTGAAAGGCCAATTTCTCAAAGAACTACATGATAACACTTTTAGTGGATCGGATAATGAAGACGTAAACGAGCATATGGAGAAAGTTCTTAAGATTTTCGACCTATTCTATATACCTGAAGTAACTCAAGATCATATAATTCTTCGATTTTTCCCTATGTCACTTACTGGAGTGGCAAGTCGATGGCTAAGGAACGAACCATCTGGTTCGATTATCACTTAGGAAATCCTTAAGAAGAAATTTTTGAGCAAATATTGTCCACCTGCCCGAACTGCTAAAAAGATGGAGGAGATCAATAACTTTCAACAAGAACCTGACGAAACTCTTTACCAAGCTTGGGAAAGGTTTAAGGAGCTTTTTTTAAGATGCCCTCAACATATTGTCCACCTGCCCGAACTACTAAAAAGATGGAGGAGATCAATAACTTTCAACAAGAACCTGACGAAACTCTTTACCAAGCTTGGGAAAGGTTCAAGGAGCTTTTAATAAGATGCCATCAACATTATTTAACAGAAAGTGATCTTGTTTTAATAAAGATTAGATGTACCTACTAGACAAATTCTTGATTCCAAGGGTGCCGTACCAACTATAAAGGCTTCTGATGCTAAGAAAGCCATCCAAGATATGGCTGATCATTCTTAAAAATGGCACAATAGAATATTTGCTAGGACTACAAGTACTAACACTTCTGATGGAATAGATGCTATTGAAGCACAACTAAACAACCTTGGAAAAGAGATTAAAAAGGTGAATGAGAGACTGTATGCTGCTCAAGTAGGATGTGAATCATGCAATAGACCTCACTACACTAAAGATTATCCACGTAAAGCAGAAGGAAAAACATTTGAAGAAGCATACTACACTCAATTTGGAGTACCATTCCCTCAAAGAGGAAGATATAGAGTAGCAGCTCCGGGATTCTACCAAAGAGACAATGGAAATCCTTTGTATCAAGAGCGAATACAAACAATGGAAGAATCGATGGGCAAGTTTATGGCTGAATCTGCAAAGAGGCATGATGAAAACTCTAACTTGATCAAGAAAATTCGAGCTACAACGGATGCTGCTATTAGAAATCAAGGAGCCTCGATCAAAGCTTTAGAAATTTAAATGGCAAATGAGCAAGGTACTTCAAGAAAGGGTATCTGGAAGTTCCCTAGCTCAACTGAAACAAACCTGAGAGATCATGTCAAGTCGAGTCGACTACTATTGAAGCTGACACGCCCTCAATACGCCATATTGAGCTTGTGCAATACGCCATATCGAGCCACCAGAACAGAATGTAGTTTTTCAAGCCAAGTCAATCAATAATCCCTTTTCCAAATTGATTGATTAATGATAGTTATGAACAAAAGGAGGCGCTGAAGAGTTTAGTTATGGATAAGCCGAGAATGAGGTACCAAATCAAAGCATCAATGAACGTGCATGACTCGGCTATTGTTGAAGATTCTCTACCTTCAAAGGAAAAAGACCCATGGAGTTTTACTATACCTTGTTATATTAATAATAGTTGTTTTGAAAAAGCCTTAGCTGACTTAGGAGCTAGCGTAAGTGTTATGCCTTACTCAACCTTTACCAATCTAGGATTAGGTGAATTAACTCCTACTAAGTTGATAATTGAATTGGCATATAGAACAATAAAACGTCCCAAGGGTATGGCGGAAAATGTACTAGTAGGTATTGATAAGTTTGTCTTTCTAGTAGACTTTGTTGTTTTAGATATGCCCGAGGATATCAAAGTCCTCTTGATCCTAGGAAGACCATTCTTGTCTACTGCTCACGCTAAGATTGATGTGTTTAAAAAAATTACTTTAAAAGTAGGGGATACAAAATTGTGTTTAAAAGTGATAAACCTACTAGTAAAATAATCAAGAGAGTTTACGTGTTAGGACTAAGAGAACGAATGAAACTTGATTTAGAGGCTAGACTAATGGGAGAAGCTTTAATTTTATATAGATCACTTGACTCGACTTATGGAGACTATATAGAACTAAATGATCTAAATGAGCCATTAGAGTTTAGGAGAAATCAAGTAGAAGACTTAGGTCCAATGATTGAAGAAGGTGAAGTGATTGATGAACCCATGAAGGCTATAGTCGAAACTAGGAATAATAATGAAGAGATTGAGGGAATTGATGAATACCCTAGTTTTTGTGACTTTAATAGGAAGATCCATATTGATTATGCTTATAACTTGCAGTTTTTATGCATGATAGGTTTTGAACATGTCAATGCCAACTTTTTCCCAATTTTATCAATCAATATATGTCTAAAAAGTTCTATAATTCTATAATGAAAGATAAAATTAAATTTAGAAGGGAAAATGTTGTGGGAGCCTTTATGAACGTGCCTATTTTTGTTGGAAATTATTCTGTTGTGACTGATTTTATAGGTGTTGAAAATATGGATGCTTACTGAGATCAAGACATGGGAGAAGTAATTATGGGAAAACTGTTTTGTAGAGAAATTTGTGTCAAGGCAAAGCGATTTGATGGAATGATTACCATTTATAATGGTAGCGACGATGTGACATATCAGATGGTGTGATCACATCCGAGGTTTAAAAAACTAACTAATGCACAATGTAACAAAATGCGACCATTGCCGAAGATAAGTGCACGTGACTAGCTGAGTGGAATTTCACACCCGTATCAAAAGCTTAAAAGTTTCTACAAAGGAGTCTTGAACTTGGGACTCGAATACATAAGGGATGCGAAGATGGAAGAATGGCTCACACGTAGACACGTGAGCATTCATGAGATGGAATAAAAGAGCTGAAGACAAGTCTAACTTAAAGACTTTGCTGTAAACAAAAGGGCTTGCCGGGAGACAACCCGGAATGTATTTGACTTTTTTATCGAGTCTGCCTTTCCAGACTGCCAATACAGCGTATCCAACCTCAATGGATACGGCATATTGACTATCTGGACGTTATCCAGACTTTATTTTATGCACTTTTTAAACTTTATTGTCAGTTAAGTCTATACAGCGTATTCATTATATGAATACAGCGTATTTGGCGACTGACCCGTATTCATATACTTTTTACAGGTCTCAATACGGCGTATCTTGTTTTGCGAATACGGCGTATCGACTTCCTATATAGTTTTAGGTTTTTATTTTCGATTTCTAACCAACGAATACCGGAGATATAATTTGCACTTGTTTTTATACAGGGACCTTACTGAATGAAAAATTGAATTAGGTGGAATGCTTATTTTCTAGAATTCTATGTGTGTTGTAGTCATGTTGGCATCCAGACGCATTTACAACACACAATCTTGCTCATAAACGTAACATGTAGGATCATACCGAGCAAATCCCAAGGGAGTTTCTCATTCTAATTCTTTTAATTTCCTATTTTTAATGTTACATTTATACAACGAGGTCGTTGTATATCTCAAGTGGGAGGAGGAGAATTAGAACGCTTACTTGTCCATATTTTTACATCAATATGCCTAATTTATATCAAAATTTAAAAAAAATTAGCATATTTTTGTACAATTATTAGTTACATGACCCGCACGCATAACCCTTGTTAGATATTGTGATAATTTAGCCTTATCTGTTTCCTAATGTTTATCTAAATTCCACAAAAATATGAGTGTGTCGGTGATGTTGTAAACTTTAGAACTTGGCTTGGTGTATCTATTCGAGACCACAATAATAAGCACTATTTTTAATAGATGGAGTGACATTTTTAAACTGGTAAATTTCTAGGATTACACCAAAAAGCCTATACATGTTGTGATATTAACTAACTACACTGGTTAGTTAACCCCCGTATAAACCCTTGTTTACTCTCATTTTTAGAGTAAGATACCCCTAGAAAAACCTGCTGAACCATTCCTTTCTTTTGTTACACCAAATTTTGTTTCGTGACAACCTTACACCATAACCTACCCTATTAGATTAAGTCATTAATCGGTTGCTAGTCGCCTTTATGTAAAGTATTGTATTTCCTGTCGCGATGCATATTTTCTATCTCTGGTATGGTCGGGAAATTGCATAATGCAATTGGGTACATGTGTGAATTTTCTATCTATGGTTAGATCGGGAAATTACACAATGCAATGGGAAAATGTGAAAGTAGAAGTTTTTTAATTTTAGTGTGTTTACTACTTTCACCAGTATGGTCGGAAATAGAATCCAGATTTATCGTATTCGTGAAGTGGTGAAATTTTACACCGCAGTTCGTTTTTCAGTATTAGTTGATAAAAAAATCAAAAATACAGAAAAATACAAAAAAAAGATTGAGAGAGAGAAAAAAGTGAGGTTTGTGAGATAATCGGTTCGCCTAAGCTTAACCGATGTTATTATTTGAAGGATCGATTATTCGTTAGTACGTGTTATAAACCAACGATGTAAAGTTATGTTGTATATTATTTCTAGTTGGTCGCAATTATAAACCAACTATGTATTTTCATGTATCAAGTGGTAGATATCGCCACTAATATTGTAAAATATGTATATTATGGATGATTAGGAGTTGACCGTTACGGGAATGCCAACTAATGTTGTTTTTGTTGATCTATGATCAAGACATTTATGTCTTCGATTTTGTGTCTTTTTCATGGGGATGGTCGGGAAAAAATTGCAACATGTTCCTTTTTGATTTGGACCTTAAATCTATTGTTTTTGTTCTTTTTATTTAACAACAATTATATTTCCCATACCTAATCCGTAACCTTGGGTCTTACTCAAATGAGGATGTGAGCAATCACATGTATCTATTCCATCATTATGGATGTGTATGTGTGATTTTGTCCGCCTTGTTGGTGTATTACTTTTGGTAAAAGATTAGACGATCCATACCCTATATTGTTTTTTATCCTAACCTTTGGTTTTATTCGAATGAGGATATGAGCAATCATGTATGTCTATTCCATTGTTATGGATGTGTATGTGTGGTTTTGTCACCTTTTCTAGAATATTAGTATCGATAGAGATTGGAAAGAATGATCAACCCTTAAACCTTAACCCAATTTACCTTTTTAAACTTGTTACTCCTTAGCTTTAGGGTGTAGATGTGTATCCTTGCCAAGCTTATGATAGAATACTCGTCACGACCGAGCAATTGAGCGAATTAGTTACATGTTACCACATAGATTAGTTGAGTGATTTGAGTGTTTTCATTTTTCTACTTCATGAGGTGTTTGGTTATGTACTAGTAATTAAATGAAAAATTGTTTAAAGGAAAAATCTTAAACCTTAGTTTGGGATACATTTTCATAAGTTTTCTAAAGACTACTTGAGGACAAGTAGGATTCAAGTGGGGGATATTTGATGACATCAAATAACGTCTATTTTATAGCATCATTTATCGCAGCTAAATTGCTCGTTATATATTATTTTATGCATGAAATGGTACTTAATTGTTTATGTTAGTTATTTGCAGTGAATATCGAGCAATTAGTGAAGTTTAACTAAAAGGCGCGCATTTTGGAGCTTAAACGAAGAAATCAAGAATCTGTTGTTCTGACAACCAATATGACGTATCCATTAAGGAAGATACGGTGTATCTGCGCCTGAACTTCACAAGCAACCACGAAGATATAAAGACTAATACACCGTATCCATGAAGACTCATACGCCGTATTCACTGGCGGTTCATGAAAGATTCTGGAAGATAGTTATCATGGTCCCCACACTAAGAAAACCCCAATACGCCGTATTGACAACATCCAATACGGCGTATCGTCCGAATTCCAGAGGCTATAAATACCGAGACCTAAATACAAATTTAGTGTGCAAAAAATATACCAAAGACTGAGAAGAAGGCATTAACCACCAGGTTCGACTTTTAGAAGAAAAGAGAAGCTACGAAGGTCTCGCAACGCCCTTCAATCCATAGGAAAACTCTTGTAAATTCTTATACTCTAAATATGCGTTCGGTTTTTGGGTATCATTCATTAACTTGGTTAGGTTACCTTAATTGTTCGTCTATGACATTTGTATTCGTTACAATGGTTATTGGCTAATACCTTAAGGTATTAGCCATATTTATGATAATTTAACGTTTGGTTTATGTTTATCTCGAATGCATCTTATAAGTTGTGTGTTGCTTTATGTTTATCAATTTATACTCGTTTATGTGCTTAAGTATGTGACCTATCATTCAATTGGATCTAGAAAACAGACCAAGTGGACTAGATGCCGGGATAGCTCTCCATATTGCAATTTATATATCTAGAGTAATAGGATCACAAATATTGACATATCTTTGCCTCTGGTTTAGTGAACAAGTTGGACTAGCAGGTGACCTAGGATCAACAAATAATGTTCTAAAGCCTTGGGTAAAGATTTGGACAGTGGACTACTAGTATATAAAGAGCCATTAAGCAGTAAGTTAGTAAAGTCTCGATGAGCTAGGATTCAATAAGACCATTATTGTTTTCTAAGATAGATTATAATCAACCATAATTGCTTTATGCGGATGTGTTTAATTGTGACAGAATTAGCATGTCTAGGTTTTAGAAAGAAGTACCGCCTAAATCTAGGAATGATATATCAACAACAAGATAAGACAATCATTACACTTATAAACTAAAACCTGCGTTTTATTAGATTAAATATGGTTAATAAGTTTTCCTTACAATAGGCTTGACCGCTTCTCTATCTTCTAAATATCAGCTTGTGTGTATTAATCGCCCAATCTCAGTCTAGGTAAACCAAAAATCGTGCCAGTCTCTCAGGCTGAAAACCCCCCCTTTTTGCCATTAGTTTAGGTTAAACTTATGACTAACATAAGTAACTAAAATACTGATAGATTTAGGAATTACCGTTCTCACTCTTAGTGATCAACACCCTACTTACCAACGAAACTACAACTGACCGGGTACACTGCCCGTTAGTGTTGTTTTAGGTATAGTCGTCAAAATATAAATAGTAAAACTTGATAATAAATAATACCTACGCACAACGACACATCAGAGTGTCTTCGAGTTGGACTAAAGTCATTTTGTAAGGACCCTCATAAATACATTTCTTGAGTAACTCTCTGTTTGGCTTCATGTCAACGTATCTTATGAAACGTGATTTCCATTGTGCATAGCTAGCTGGTGCAAGCATTGGTGGGCGTTCCTTGGTGGGTATTTCTTGTCAGAGTAGTTTAGGGCTTGTAACTTTAAACCGCAAAGCTAGTAAACCGCATGATCTAAACCTCAAGAAAAGAAGTGAAACCACAAACCTAAACCGCAAGAACATGGAAATCTTAAACCACAATGATGAAGTTAAACCACAAGACCTCTAAAACCGCTAGAGATTAAACTGCAAGCTCTTTTCTGCAAGCTTAAATCGCAAGAATGTAAACCACTAAACCCTTTGTTAAACCGCACGACTAAATCACAACAACCCTTTTAATCCGCAAGACCTAAACCTTAAATCGCAACTTACTAAATCGCATAAACTGAGTTAAACCGCAACTTAATAAATCGCATAAACTGAGTTAAACCGCAAGGACTAAATCATTAAACTTAAACCACAAGTTTAAATCGCAGGTTAAATCACAAGGATTTAAATCGCTTGAGTTAAATCACAAGGCTAAACCGCAACTTGCTTGTTGATTAGACAAGGTAAATCGCATAACCTTGTGAAGCTAAATCGCAACACATAGATATAGACCGCAACTTTCAAAAATATTAAATCGCAAGTTTCAAATTCCGTCCTTTTTAAACCGCAAGATACAAATAAGCTAGAAAAAGCGTTTTTAAGCTTAAAGCGTCAAACTTTACTACAAAAATAGTCTAAAACGCATTTTTAAAGTAATAAAAACATAAACGTTTATGATTTTAAGTCATTTTAACACAAGTTTTATGGTTTTATGTCGCGTTATAAACCAAAACGTGATAGATAAGCTCAAATAAGCTTCGAATAAGCCACAAGTAAGTCACACAATCACCACTCTTTCTACCCCGGGCTATGATACCACTTGTTATCTTAAATCTATGTCATAATCTTAATCACAAATCACTAGTTTTTTGATAGAAATTTAGAGAGAGAAAGAGAGAGAATTATAGAGAGAGAAAGAAGGATGGAGGATTGTATTTCACTTGTTGTATGAGAAATAAAAACAACCAACCCCCTCTCCTTCTATAGAGAGGGGTATATATAGGTACACAACCCTAATGTGACGCCTAGGGTGTGTTTGGTTGGGCTTTTGGCCCGTAACACATACAAGATTAGATTAACTAACGAGCCCGTGTCCCTTTATAGCCTATTACAATCGTTTACAAAGTTCCTAATTGACTTAATCAATAATGACTGAGATTTTCATTGTTAACACTAATATTTTAGAGCTAACATCAAATCAAATGATTTAACGCTTTCGAATACTTCATGTACACAATCCAAAAGTGTTACATATTAGAGATATTTATATAAAAAATATAATGGAAGAAATGATATATAATATATGTATACTCTAAATAATTATAATAGTAATAAAGTGGGTATGGATTCGGGTAAACATATACGGATACGGGTACGGGTAATCGGTCAGGTATGACTAGAACCCGTCACTAAACTCGTACCCGCCTAAATTTTTTATCAATACCCAAACCCGCATCCAAACCAGCCAACCAACCCTGAACCCGACACAACCGGTTCGGGTTTCGGTTTTCTCTGTCGGTTTCAGGTGCTTTTGCCATCCCTAGACACAGCTGATGTTTTATTTGGAGGGACAACAATCATGTTCGGTGGTGATTTTTAGCAGACTCTTCATGTTAAAAAATGAGCATCAAAAGGAGAAATAATAACCGCCTCGATAGCAAAATCAGAACTCTAGAGCCATTTTAGAATCTACCACCTGAAAGAAAATATGCGCCTCCTGCAAACAAAACTTAATGAAGAAGAAAAGAATGACATTGAAACATTTTCTTCTTGGCTACTTAAGTTGATGACAGGAAAATTAGAATGCCTGACGAAACAGACACATGCAATTGTTCGTGGCTCTAAATACCAGATAAATATTGCATTGGGAATGATAATAATGGCTTATCAAAACTTATCAGCTTCATATATGACGAAGAAACGTTGCGAAAACTAAGTGCAAGACAATTGCAGTAAAAGGCAATTGTATGCCCAAAAAATGAAACAATAGATGTCATTAATAGAAAGGTTATATCAATGCTTCCAAGCCAAAGTACGACCTACATCAGCTTAAATGAAGCTACACTATATTGCAATGACGAAGAGGAAACGAACATGCTATATCCAATTGAATATTTAAACACCCTCAGCTTTCCAGATCCGCTAGTCCATGAGCTGCAACTTAAAATAGGATCACTGATCATGCTTCTAAGAAATCTTAGCTTGGATGGAGGATTATGTAATGGTACAAGAATGATCTTCACTCGGTTATTGACGAAGCTCACTGAGGCATAGATCATTACTGGCACAAGAGTGGGAGAAAAAGTGTTCATCCCAAGGATTCCCTTAATAAACAAAGACCTAAAACTGCCATTTGTTTTTAGAAGAAAACAATTTCCGATGAAAGTTTGTTACGCAATGACGATCAACAAAAGTCAAGACCAATCTTTGAACAAAATAGGCATATACTTGCCTGGACCTATATTTGGCCATGGGCAGCTATAAATCTCTTTATCTAGGGCGACATAACCAAAGGGTCTCAAAATCCTTATCGGACGGCAAGAAGCCAGGGCCAAAAATACAACAAAAAATCTCGTAGACAAAAATTAAATGAATACGTGTAGATTTTTTCCCCCTTCTTTGCCTTTTTATCAACTTAGAAGTATTACATTATTTTTCTTTTCAATTTTGCATTGTTCTAACTTTGATTTAGTGTCGCAAATATACGGAAATTGTATATACATAAGACAAAAAATGATCAGATATTGGGCTCCATAGCAACGCGCGGCCGCCTAATTCCGTTTAGAAACATAATCAAGCATTTCAAATAATGCTATAAATTTTAGATTAAGGGTGTGTTTGGTAGAAAACTTTTGAGAACGTTTTGGAGCAATTAGCATTTAACATCTAACATTATTGGCATAAAGCTCTTTTGAAAAAAAGCAATTAGCATTTATAAAATTATAAAAGTGATGATTTTCCTAATGCTCTTAGAAGAAGCATTTTGGAGCAATTATTATTTAACATTACATCATTTTATATATTAAAATTACAAACTACTTCACAAAACATTTTTATAAATTCAACTGCTACTGCTAACCACTTCGCTAACTGCTACTACTAACCACTTCGCTAACTGCTTCCGCTAATTTTAATAATCACACCTAGTAATTCTGATATCCAAATAGAAAAGGATATAAAAACCAAATGTCAACACCATGATTATTAGTAACGAGCATGAATGTACCCGCGCGTTGCGACGGGGTTTATTTGTGGTTCCATTGTTATTAAGGAACTTCTTTAATGTTATACCATTAAAGAATAAACTTCACAATTAAACTTCTTTATTGCTAAACACGATATGTCATAGTTGCATGTTGTTACATGGATTTGAGACGTGTCTCACAAAGTAAGCCAAACAGGATATGCAATATTTGCATGTTGTTACAAATAAATTTCTCTAATATATCAAAAGAAGTAATGGACTCATTGCAACTTCTCTAATATTCAAATTTTGATCTTCGATTGCTGCAAAAGAACTGTAAGTGGCAACACAATTCACAACAATTTTATAAGCACATATTAGACTTAATAAAATGTATGAAAGAAATATGGAAAATCGATACTAACCTTGGACTCCAACACAGTCTGGTTTTAGCGAGATCTTTATCGTGTCGGAGTACGGACCCACAATTGAACACCCCAAAGCTGTCTGTAAAATCAATAACTCTATGTTGTATGAGAGGAAAAATAAGGTCTCCATAACTAACTCAAATAGAACCACCTGAACTAACCAAGAATCAACATCGTAATGCATGTCTATAAAGCAAAAAATTGTATTTAGCTCACCATCAAATATTGAAACCATAACCACATCAATTTGAGTAAAATAGAGTAAAGTAGAGACTTGATCAAAAATGATGACACGAAAAAGATACCACAGTTTGACATAACCCATTTAAGTATGATATGAAGTTTTATGTTGTAAACAATTAACTTGCAGTCCAGATATGTTACATAGTTCGTCTGATCCGTTTATACAGTGGATATGTAATATTTACTTAGTTACATACACCATGAATAACCATTCACTAACTCGAACATCGATGGACACTTGGCTTTTGGATTTACCTCTCCATTTAGTGTTACCACATCTCAGATTAAGTTTTCATTTATGAAAAACACGTCTTAAATCAGTGAGGCTTGGCCGGTATATTGATAATGATAAAAGCATAAAGTTTGGGTACCTTTGCTGGGGGTGTTTAGCCTAACTTACTTACCCCACTTATTCGTTTCCTTTCTTTTGGAAAAGCCAAATAAGGTCACTTGTTAGACCTTAAGACCGTATTGGCTTGAGGCAATAAGGGCTAAAAAGTAAGCTTAGTAATCAAATAAGCTGATGAGGGTAAATAACCTTATCCAAACAGCCCCATAAGAAAGCTCAACGAAATATTGTGGAAAAATATTAATTAAAATCCCCTACATTAGGTATAGTTAAAGATGTTGTTTAACACTCGTCAACAAAAAATTAGATGGAGTAATTTTGGTGTCTAAACGATATCACGACCAAACTTGCTGCACTAAGGATGAAAGTATAGATTTAGGGCTTCATAAAGGTAACTAACCAGGTCATTGGTGTTTAGACGAAACTTCATTCTAGGTTGTTCCAAGTGTTCTCTTCAAATTGATGCTTGGTTCAAATTGCAACGCTCAATGAATGCATTGCTTTAGGGCTTGTCCAGGGAGGATCTCAAGAACATCGCCAACTTCATACTCGATGGTCTGAAAAAAAACAAAACAATAGCAACTTTACTACAACAACTCCTTTAGAACAGCTAGAAAATAAACAATAAGTAATGAATGAGCTTAACAGAAAGGTGGGAGTATACCTTCCACTTCACGAAAATAAGAGCAGTGACTTGGGCATTGCTGATTGCTGCCATGGTGAACACTTCTATGTTTGAACTGTGTTTTTTAAGTTTACTAATAGGCTATGAAAGAAAACCGATGCAGAATCTTGTTTACTAACAAGCCATGAAAGTTTGGCTAGACTATCATGCATCAGTTTCATGGTTGCTCCAACAAACTAAAATTGTAGAACTTTATCCACCCTAAATTTCTTTTGGGCAAATGTCACAAAAAGGTACTCAACTTAAGAGTCATTTTCAATCAAGGTATCACACTTTTTTCTTGCATAAAAAGGCATCCAACTTAGTTTTTTTTGCCAATTTAGGTATTTTCGTTAAATATTTAACGATTATTCATAAAGTCTTACATTTCAAGTCCACCGGCCGCTACCACCACCAATCATCGTCGCCACATGTCAAAACACATTGTGTGCTTGTATTGCTTGTTCATTGAATAAAGCACTTGATCACTTTTGATCTAAGACGGGTTTTGATTAAGATGATCTATTACTTTAATTTTTTTGTCTCTACAATAAAAGAAGAACAGTAAAAGAACTGCGTTCTAACATAAGGTCATATAACGTGGTGTCTTTTGATTACTATCTAATTTGGTTATCCAATAAGAGTCATTGATATGTATTATGTTTATATAAGTGACAACTATAAAGGATTATTAGCTAAATATAAATTAGATCAAACGATTAAGTGGGCGGAAATGACTGCTGATCCCAACTTGTTTTTATCGTAATAGTAAGCAAAAATGCACAAAAGCAACGAGGAAACATAAATGAGAAGCACAAACCACAATTTAACCACTAGTATTTAAAAGTTACATTCTTGCTTGGCAAACGTAAATGAAACACTATACTTAAGCACTAGTATTTAATTCTATTAGAGGGCAGCGTACAGTGATGGATGGGTTGGTGGTGGTGGTTGAGGTTGGTGGTTTGTGGCGATAGTGGGTAGGGTTGGTGATTTACGGTGGTGGTGGGTGGGGTTAGTGGTGGAGGCGGTGTTTGGTAGTGATGATGGTGGAGAGGCTTGGTGGTGGCGACGATGATTGGTGGTGGTGGTAGCGGCCGGTGGACTTGAAATGTAAGACTTAACGGATGATCATTAAGTATTTAACGAAATTATCCAAATTGGCCAAAAAATTAAGTTGGGTACCTTTTTATGCAACAAAAAAAGTGTGATACCTTGATTGGAAATGACTTTTAAGTTAGGTACCTTTTTTTTATGCCATTTGCTCTTTTCTATTTGACTTATAACGACAACTTATACACAACTTATGACCACAACTTACAAACAACTCATACACAAAAAATATAAAATATAAAATCATAAATCCAAAACTGAAAAACCATAATACTGATAAAATAAATAATTAGGCTCAGATTTGCAAATGGAATAGGGTAAAAAATATTCGAATCCCGCCATGGCTGAAAACGAACACGGTTGCATAGTAACAACCATACTATCATGCCATCCAGTCATTGCCCCGCCAAGTTACGGGTTGGATACTCAGCGACCCACTTTATTTTGCTCAGACAACCACACTTAATCATCACAGCCTATCACTATATTGTACATTTGAAACCTTAACTCTTGTGCAACGAAGAGTCACAAATAGTGTAGAGAAGAAGAAACAATTATCATATAGAAGAAAAAGGGCTGAATGAACCAACAAATAAAGAGCAAAAAAGGGCCTGAAGAAGCCCAACCCAATATAATAAGCCCACAACATGCGCTACAGTATAGAGATTCTCAAACATGTGGCGATCGAGCTTATTTTGGGCTAAGAAGCCATGGCTGCAATCACAGTTGCACTTGCTACATTTTCAAGTAGCAATTACCATCCTGATTGCCCAGCCAAAATGCATATCAGCTTCCCAAACATCGATTGTGCCCACATTTACATTTCATCATCACAACCTCTTTCATTCACGGTTCTGGTACTAATAATTAAAAAAAAAACATGAGTAGGACACGTCGATTAAAAAAGTACATTATATTTCAGCCACAATATTGTCATATTGCTACAATTCATTATTAATTTGTATTGTATCTACCGATGATTCTATTCAGAGTGCTAGTCATAATGACTCAAAAAGAACATAAATGATGTACGTGTTTTAGAAAGAGTAAATCTAGAGATATAAAGAGAGCGATTACCTTTGTTCATGATGGACATAGCCATCTGATACGGCTCCCTAACCTCTATCTCAACAGCCAAACCTGCCACCAAAACAGCCACATCACCACACTAACAACAAAATGTTTGACCTTGCTACTCTAAAGTCAAAACCCATCATGTTAGTCATAGTTTTTCATCTATTAATACAGATTTAATTTGTTTCACATAGTCTTTCTTTAATTATGGCTTTATTTTAATACCCTCAAAAATCATAAACAAACAAAAACCCAATACAATACTCTAAAAACTAACAAAAAAAATGGTGATGCATACAAATATACAAAACTACAGTACCTACAAATTGAACTTCGTATATTCGCAATTTTGAATCCCAATTTAAGATATCCTTCAAAACAAAAAACAACATATTATGAATAATAATTAAACACCAAAGTTAGATAAAATCTTTAAAAAAAAAGTTAATGAGTGTATGTAGGAAGAAGTGGATGATAGAGTCGGTGGTATAGATGATGCATCTGAAAAAGTGGCTGATGGTTCTAGAGAGGTGCTATCTTTTTGTGTTGGTGATATACATCTGAGTCGGCTAACGAATAATCTAGAGAGGAAGAAACGGTTATCATTATCATATAAAAAAATGGGCAATTTCATATTTCCCTCAATAAAAATGAAAATTTCATATATACCTAAAAATCTTTAAAATCATTGTACATTATGCATTTATAAGTTGCACTTTGTGTATATATAAAATTAATGTTCAAAATAAGGTGATATATGAAATTAATCCTAAAAAAAAATACAAAGAAAGAGAAAAGAAAGAGCCTGAAAAAACAAAAGAAAAGGCCCAACCGAATTTACTAAGTAAGCACGTACAAAGAGTAATTAAAAATTTAAAATATAGACATTAACAAGCTAACAAGACATGATGACAAAATAATAATAATAATACCTCCAACAAGAAGAGAAAGAATCCGAATTCACAAATCATCATAATCAGTTTGGTCATGACTTCTTGTTCTTGTTCAGCACCAAAAACATCGCAGCCATGATCAACCAAAGACCCATAATCAAAACAAGAACCACTTCTCTCCCACTTTCATCATCAATCCATTCAACACCATCCAAAATAATAATGGGTAAAAAATTAATCTTGAAACCAACTCTTATAACCATTTTTTTAATCTTATCTCTTTACATCTTCTTCAACACTTTTTACCATTCAAACCCCCCCATTTCAAATTTACCTTCCAATACAAAAACAAATGCAAAACTAGTTAAAATATACATGTATGATTTACCATCAAGATTTACTTATGGGGTTATTGAAAGCTATGAACTTGCTAGAGGTGGCTTAAAAAATGATGATAACCCAAAGTACCCTGGTAATCAACATGCTGCTGAATGGTACTTGTTTCTTGATTTAAATAACCCATCAAGATCCTCCTCTCATCTCACCCGGGTCATGGATCCTGACCAGGCTGACTTCTTTTATGTTCCCTTTTTTTCGTCCTTGAGTTTAGTGGCCAATCCGGTGAGGGGAGGTGGGGTAATGCTGGAGGGAGGATATAGTGATGAGGAAATGCAGGAGAGTTTGGTAATCTGGTTGGAACAACAGCTTTATTGGAAGAGGAATAATGGGAGGGATCATGTCTTTATTTGTCAAGATCCCAATGCTTTGTATAAAGTTGTCGATAGAGTTAAGAATGCCGTTTTGCTTGTTTCTGATTTTGGGAGGTTGGGGAGGGATCAGGCGTCGTTGGTTAAGGATGTAATTTTGCCGTATTCTCATAGGATTAATGGGTTTAAAGGGGATGTTGGGGTTGAGGATAGGAAGTGGTTGATGTTTTTTATGGGGAATCGCTTTCGGAAGGAGGTATGGCTTCAATTTTGTTTTTGTTAGGTTAGCTGTTTGGTTCTGAATATTGTGTTTTCTAGTGTTTGGATTATGTTGTCACAAATGCAATAGTAATATATGGAGCTGTTTGAGTGTTGGGCATTTCTGCTTATTTGAGCGTTTAGGAGATGAAATATTTCAAATCTAAATAAGCATATTAAGAACTCCAAACTACTTATTTCACAACCCTCAAATAAGCTGACATATATGAAGTAAAGACTCAAACTGGCTTATCTGCTACACTTAAATGCAATTTGAATCCCTTAGTTTACATTATTAAAAACTGGTACTTTTCATTTTATGACTGACTTTACAAGAATCTGCTGTCGTGTTGGTAATTAGAATGTAGACATGCTCATACGCTAACTCTATTAGTAAGAATTGTCTTAGTTACATGTACAACTAGTCAACTACAATATCTACATGCCTATCATCATAGTTCATTATATCCGTTGTTTGTGATTGAGATTATATGTTTACTGCAAGTTTGTTGAACAAAGTTTTTAGCTTGGTAAATTTGTGGTATGGTGTTATAGCTGAGCGTTTAGCCTAATTGGGATGACGTTGATCCTTGTTTATCTTTTTCCCGCAAAAGTTGGTATCTTCTATTTAATACTCCAACAAATGTTTTTAGAAAATGTTTAAATATAGAATTCCTATAGGATCCCAAGTCCAAGTGTCCTTATCCATTTGGAAAAGGATCTCTAAACATTGCCTTAAAGAATGGACTTGCTTAAATTGCTTTAACTCCCACCAAACTTTGATTTTAAACCATTAGTTTTTGTTACGTTCTGCCATTAAGATTAATTGATCATCATGCAACTTCTATCTGGATTAACTAGGATACCTTACCATGTTAATTCTTGGTAATGAGATGCATCATGCAAGTGCAGATATTTCTTTCAGTGACATTTCTTCTGCCCATACATCATCCCAGAACTTAATCTGATCTCGGTTACCTGCTTATGCATCCCCATCTCCACATATATTGTCTAGTTGTCTGAGTTTAGAATACAAGAATACTCTGTATAAGTTTGTCAATTGGCAATTTACTTGGAGATGCTTCTTGATGTAAATTTTAATTGTTTCATTGAGGTTAGCTTTTCTTCTTTGGACTTATCTTCATTTGTTATAGAAACCACACAATCATGGTAATTAATTAGGCAATACAGAAGTGTAGGATTGGAACTCAGGACCCCTAATCACGATTCATGAATAAGACCCAACTACTTGAGCCAGTTTAGAATGGCTATTTATGTTGTAACATGATGCCCCTCCATCCCATGTATCATGATACTTTTGTTGGAAAGATTCATTTCAAATTAACCTATTGAAAATCATTACAAATATATTTGTGAGATTGATGTGATCTACAAGTTTTTGAATTTTGTTTTATTAATTGGTGTTATATATTTTATTTGTTATTATTATATTTTTTTAATCATTGGTCAAAGTTTTCTATTTAGCTATTTGCCATGTCATACATTTTATTTTGCTGGGCCAGAACTTGCATTTTATTACTTTTTAGGCTGGTCTACTATCAAGCGGCTTCCAGAATTGTAACCAGAAAAGGAAAGAAACTTATAGGTTTTATTGCTTCAATACCATATTAAACCTCAAAGGGTATTGTCTTGTGAATTGTATATGTGCATAACATTGTATATCTATACATAATAATAACATAGCTTGGAGACAAAGTAACTAACTTATAACTTTATGGGTACATCCCATCTATACAATTAGGACCGGCCCATCTAGTCTAGTTTGGCCTAATGTGTACTTTCACCCGAGATTCTACTTGCAATGGCATTGTTTGCCTTTGGCTGTAATAATATTGCTCTCGTTTTGTGCTACTCTACCCCACTAACAGAGCTGGCAAGGTATGTTGGTTGGATGGGCTGGTGAATGGTCAAAACAGTCTCAGGTTGAAATTGGTCATACTTTAGTGTTGAAACCGGACGGGTCAGTTTGGGTTGATATCAAACACTTTTCTTTTATAACCACCACCAAATGGCCTGGTGGTAAGGTCCTTGACTCTCAAACAAGAGGTCAAGGGTTCAAACCTCGCTAGGTGTGTACATTTGGGAGTGGCCACAGAGGTTCACCTGCGCCGACTCCGGGCTATCCAAAAGGGTAGTCGCCCTGGGATTAGTCGGCTCGCAATGTCGAGTTGAAACCAGGTAACCCAAAAAAACACACTTTTCTTTCATTCTATCTACTTTTATACACTATTAATTTAAATCATTGAATAAGAACACGAATTAGGAGGTTTTATATATTACATTGTTGGGAAACATTCATCATTTACAACCCATTTGAATCATTTCCCTACTAGCTTAACTTTCTTATATGACCCGTTTGAAAGAAAACTCACGAACAGGCTCTATTATACGTAAACTGTTTTAATTATACACATCTACCTGGCAACGTAAGAAGTCAGTTTCTTTTATGTCAATATTGGTCTAAACTATATATATGCCATTATATGACCAAACTTCCTATTTTTTAAACATCAGGACACGATTCCTATCTTTCTTCTTTAAGCTGAGTGGGAAAGATGAGACTGAAATTATGACAAATGATATTTTGAAGCAGTTTTTTGCAGTTTGTTTCCTTAAAAGTTAAAACATTATATATCACAAGCTGTCATTATCATTTCATAATCGATTGTTACGTCTCTTCTTAATTTATTTGTCGATGATCCTTCAATCGATGGAGTTTGGATCAAAGGTTTGCCATATTTGGTGCAAGCCATAAAGTTTTAGATTTACCTCCTTGACCCTTTGGAAGATCAGGAGAAGTTATACAAAATATAGAATATATATATTAGATGTTTGTATCTGTTTCTTTTGACTTCGCATATGAAGTAAAATGGTAATTATGTTGTCCTTCTTAAGCAAAGAAAGCATTTGTTATTGTTTTCTCTCTTGGATGTTTGTAAGATCATGTAACTCAGCACGCGCATAGTAAAGATTGTTATATTGTATATGCTTTTAAGCTATTTTCTTAGTGATATTTCAGTCAGAATAGGATGTGTTATGTTACATCTTCATATTACTGATATACATTTGGTTATCAGGCATTCAGTTTCTCTTCTATAAAAATGGAATATGACTGTAATCTGTATTGGGCCATCTTTAGTCATATATAGGTTTTAGACCCTTTATTTCACTTTGGCATTGGCTATGGTTTTCCCTGCTGCCATTAACTGAATTTGAGATTCATCACATTAATAGGTTGAAGTTGAATTGGGTTTTTTATTGTCATAAACGGGTCAAAATGGTCATATAAAAAAGATTAGCTAAATATGCAAGTCAAATGTGCCAAAAGAGGTGGAAAGTCGCCCAAAGTCAATTTTATTGCATACAACCTTCTACATCGTTGTATTTGAATATTTAGATTATTATTGTAATAATTTAGTGTATGATAAATGCTGTAATTGCATAATGATATTTTAAACAGCCAATATGTTTGCGGATCAACCCAACCAGACCATGCCTGTGTTGACATATACTAAAAATGACCCGTCTCAACCTGAATCTGCTTTGACTTGTTACACAACCATTCCAATCCGCCCATCATGTCACATCCATTTCTCATATTTGCATCTCAGATGTGCTTGTTGTTTTGGAAGCCTCATGCTGATTGTGATTCGATTGCAGGGTGGGAAAATTCGTGATATGCTGTTTCAGATACTTGAGAGTGAAGAAGATGTTTTTATAAAGCACGGTACTCAGTCAAGGGAGAGTCGGCGAATGGCTTCACAAGGGATGCATACTTCAAAATTCTGTTTACATCCAGCTGGTGATACACCATCAGCTTGTCGCCTTTTTGATGCCATTGTGAGCTTATGTGTTCCTGTTATAATCAGTGACTTTATTGAGCTGCCTTTTGAAGATGTCATAGACTACAGAAAGATTGCTGTATTTGTAGACACTGATTCAGCTGTGAAGCCAGGATACTTGTCTAAATTGTTAAAGAAAGTAAAGAATGACCGGATATTGGAATTTCAACGGGAGTTGCTAAAGGTATGTGGTGTTCGTATGCTTCCTTCTGTTAATTGAATCTCATATTATCATTTACACCACAGCCTGCATCTGTAGTTACTTGTAAATCGAGGTGAAATTTCTGACCCGTTTAATTACGAATGGGTCAATGAGGGTTATTTGTCATCTCTAACAGGTTGGGTAAAATGAATTAAAATAGCTGAAAGAAAACAGATTAAAAGCAATGTTTTAAAAACCGGTTTGACCCGGCCGGTTGAACCGGTTGACCCGTGAACCGGCTCGGAGACCGGGCCGGACGTGACCGAGTTTTTGCTTGTTTGTGAACCGGATTGAACCGCCGGTTTTTCGTTGACCCGGGTTGACCCGGTTTGATAAACCCGGCCGGGTCGTGACCTTTTTCAAAATAATATAACAAAAACTTTTTTCTCATAAACATTTTTATGTTTTTATTGATAAATTTAAATGATGATGACTAGTGTTAGTTAAAATATATTAAAAAATAACTTAAAACACCAACTAACAATTTTTTCTTATAGTTTATTACAACTTGTAATGATGAGTTAATTGTTTTTGCATTTATTTGCTATAATTTTATAAATATATAACTAAAAACTAAAGCTAATCAGTAACGACTCAATATTTTTTTATCGGTTCATTTGAACGTAAGATAAATTATGAGATTATACCACACTACATATTAAATACATGGAAAAATATACATATGTATAGAACCGGTTTGACCCGGCGGTTCAACCGGTAACCCGGTGAACCGGTCACTAAACCTGGGTCAACTAAAAAACCGGGTTTTAAAACATTGATCATAAGTAGCTTACACACCTGCTAGCATAAATATCTTGCCTCCCTTGGTCACCAAGAAAGCCACATCACCTCATTGTTGGCCATTCTCTAGCCGTGACACCCAAACACCCCTAAAAATTTTCCACCTTGCAATCCTACCACCTCTAGACCTCAAGACTCATCATGTAGCTTCAACACATCACCCCTAGCTTCTCCACACGT